>CM019151.1:80978691-81078691 GCA_009733165.1 Naja naja | reverse complement strand
ATAGTCTTTTGGGGGATGTACTTAAAGCTTTCAGCCATCTGGGCTCATGACAAATGAAAAAAGCAACCATGGAGCATTTTATAGGTAAATGCATGTTCCAAAAAAATAAAACTCTTTTTAAATTATTTTCCTGATAAAAATTATCTAGCTTGAAAAAAAGTTCTTAAAATAACTGTTCACCTAGAACAGATACCTTGAGTTTGACATCCTGTTATACAGCATCCAACTCAGTGAATGCAACAAAGATTGGATCCTGATGTTTTTATTCTTTTTATATTAACATACGTAACAGAACTAAACAAATATTTCCAGTAAAGTTACAAAAATTAAAGATATAACATTCAAGAACAGCACAAATTAATGCTGAAGCTATTCTTACATATAAAATAACTTTTAGCTTATGTTATATGTCCTATTGTTCAGTTCTCTTTAGACAATTAAATTCAGTTTTAGATAGCATTTGAGCTAAATTATGTTGGCAATTATAGTACAATGATACAACCCTAGGCTATTGATCCTAGTGATATTTATACTTATCTTTTATTCAAAGCACTGTTTGGAAATGATTTATTATCGCCTTAGGACATAGTTAGAAAATGAAAGCTTTGCATTTAAAATATCTATTAATACCCATTGGGAATTGAAAAGTCTCTGTCTTTTATCCTTGCCCTAAGGTCACAGTTACAAATGTGATTGAAGAGAATAGGAAAAATAAAAACCTTTGCTCAACTGTTTCATAAATAACTAAGGTGTCATCATATTCTTTTCATGCACCATCTGTGTGGTTGCAAAATCAGCACACCAGATATTAAAGAGAAAAAAAACTATTTAAAATGGTCAGTAGCATTCTCAGTAATTGCATTTATTACAGGCTAATTAGATCTATTATGTTGATGGTGACATGAATCTTCAACTCCTTTTTAAAAAAAATATTTCTAATTGCAGAGCCCTTCTATGAAGTATTTTTAAACACTGGCAGGGCTTTTCACATGCATAAGTTTCAGTGAGAAGAATGTTGCATACATGTATTTCAATGGTTAACTTAGACAAATGCTCAGTAAAACTTTTACTGGTATGAAAGCAGGCTGGTGATTTTTAGCCAGCTATTGTCTCTTAGCCTAACCTATCTCACAGGGTTTGTGTTCTCGGGAACAGGAAGAGATAAGTATTAGGTATAATTATTATACCCTAATTATATTAGATATACCATGTTTCCCCAAAAATAAGACACTGTCTTATATTTTTTTTGGCTCCCAAAAACACACTAGGTCTTATTTTCGGGGTAGGTCTTATATATTTTTTTAATGAAAAAAAACACTTACCATATTCATGTAGAACAATGTACATTTATTCATGTACGAAACCACGAACAAATCGCATACCGTGTTTCCCCGAAAATAAGACACTGTCTTATATTTTTTTGGCTCCCAAAAACACACTAGGTCTTATTTTCGGGGTAGGTCTTATTTTCGGGGTAGGTCTTATTTTTGGGGTAGGTCTTATTTTTGGGGTAGGTCTTATTTTCAGGGAAACACGGTAATTGCCTAATGAGTTATTTATAAACATAATAAATTCAGGATAAAATTAAATTAATAAAATAATTGCCTTTTTTGCTGCATAAGACACACTTTTTCATCTCCTAAAAGTGGATAGAAATGTCTGTGTGTCTTATGGAGAGAATATTGCTGAAGCCCCACCCACCCATTGGCCCCCACACTTCAGCTGTTTACAGGCCTCCGCGCACCCCGTTTTCGGCCTCTGCATACCTTGTTTTTGGCATCCACACGGGATGCCTGTCTGCTGCCTTTTCCGGGGAATGCTGGGGAACATTGGAGCCTTCACCATCATTCACCACTGCTGCCTATTGGCAGTTGGATCGGCCTTCCTATTGCTGCCACCTGTTGCCACCACCGTGGCAGTGATAGGTGGCAGCGGTGGCAACAGGTGGTGGTGAGCCCCGTCACCTGGAACAGCTGATCAGCAGCATTATAGGAGGCCAATCCAACCACTGGTAGGCAGTGGTGTTGAACAGCAGTGGTGGACAGCGGTGGTGGTTGTGGTGGGCGGTGGTGATAGCCGGGGAACATTGGCAAAGGCTCCAGTGTTCCCCAGCGGAGGCAGCAGACACAAAGAAGGAAGAATTCATTTCTGGTTGGCCAGCCCACTAATTGGTAGGGCTATGGAAGGCCAGGATCAGCTGTCAGTCAGCTGACCAGTGGTGGGTGCAATGGAGCGGAGCCCTGACAAGCCACATGCTGGGACTGGGAGGCAGAAACAGATTTTTTTGTTTACTTGTTTTTCTCTTCTTGTATTCCAGAGCATTTTACGGAGCAAAAAATATAGTATCTTAAGTGGTGGTATGATACTGAATATTGTTTTTGGTCAGCCAATACATAGAAGAAAGCTGTTGGTTTAATTTTAATTTTTAATTTTATTTTATTTACCTGATTGTAGGTTTGTCAGATCATCTCATTGATCAGTGAAGGACAAAAAGTATACTGGACGAGCAAATGACTTTTGCCTTAAATGACTTTTGCTTTACATTGTAATTCTTTAAAAATATGATTATACTTTAAATACGTTAAAAAATTCCTAAAGTCAGAATTTTGTTGCAGTAAATATTGTTCTGTGGCCATATTGGGAAATTTGAATTCCTTTAAAAAATTCTTTCTAAATAGAAAAAATATTCAAGTATATGTGTGAATTGAATATATTATTCTACTAAAGTCATATATGATTGATCTTTACAAACTATAGGTTGCATTTCCTCAAGATTGGACTTTAATAGATGAAAGCAAAAAAGAAAATCAGTTGCCCCATACAATATATACATTTTTCATTATATTTCTATGTTATTTGATTTAAAAACTAATCAGAATAACGGCTGATTTCTGCACTCATTAACATTACCACCTGACTATTCCTTTTGCTGTTGCTTTATTCTTCAGAAACCTGTAGGCCAATAATATCCAGATGAACATGTTTAGCATTATTGCCAACCTATTTTAGAATCTGCTATAGAAACTTGTCATAGAACAGGGGTGTCAAACTCAAGGCCCATGGCCCAGATCTGGCCCATGGGGTGCTTATATCTGACCTGCGAGGCTGGCCTGAAAATAGAAAAAGACTGTCCATGTTCAGCTCCCCAACCTCCATTTTCACTGGCAGAGGGCTGCAGGACACCAAAAACAGGTCACAGGAGCACGTGTGACCTCCCAGCAAAGCAAAACAAAAGGAGAAATGCTCCCCCTTTTGCATTTGAGCATGCAAGAAGGGACAGGAAAGGAATGAGGAAAGAAAAAGAAAAAGAAGGAAAGATGGGAAGAGAGCAAGGAAGGAAAAATAAGGAAAGACGGGAAGGAAGAAGAAAGAAAAATGAAGAGGGAAGGAAAAAGAAAAACAGAACTGTAGAATGAACTGACTAGCAGGGAAAAAAATCTTCGTTTTTTGGGGGGGGGGTTATTTGTAAAAGACAGAGTAGATGTGAGAAACTCAAGAAAGAGTTATGTCAGAAATTGGAACTTTCTAGTGTTGCTATGCAGTTTACAACTTGTGGGGATTTGAAGGCAAACCAAATCCACCAATGGGAGGGTAACAGCAGATACCCTGGAGTGGCATCACAAGCCTTGGTATATAAGGGGCAGCCCAACAGGCAATTTACCTCAGCAGAGTCACACTGAGCCACACACACAGAGAGTCTGAGTGTGTGTGTCTATTGGGGTCCATTGTTCTCCTTGCCTGCTCTAACAGAGTAACTCAGTAGCTTGAGGTGGAGGAACCTCTTGCCAGAAGAGAAAAGGAGACAGAGAGAGAGGGAAAAGCCTTGAAACAGTTTTAAGTTCTTAAAGAGGTCTAAGTTTCTATAGGGTTTGTTCTTAAGTTAAAGGATTGAGAAAACCTAACTGCATAGGCAGACAGAAACCAAGTAAGACCTGAGGTAAAAGAAATTCAAAGAAGGCACAAGAAACTGGTAAAAGTCTTTCTGTAAATTTATTTGAATTAAGCTGCTTGTACAATAAAGATTTTGGTTTGAACAACAAAGCTGGGCTCAGCATCTTTGTACAATTTAAATATATAGACAGACTAACAAGATCCTCTAGACTTTAGTCAATCATAGGATTGACTGATCAAAAGTCATTTCAGCAATTTTATATTTCAACAAGTTATCTCCGTGTTCTTATAACTAGACTAAAAGCAAAGTCCATAGCCACAATAAAAATCTGCTTCCTGTGGCAACAAAAAGACAATAGTCTGTACTGGGGAAATGTAACTGGCAATAACTTCTCTTGAACCGAATGACCTTTCTGGATAGATGTGCACAGAGTGTTTTGTTTCACAAACTAACAGAATATTAATAATCAGGTCTGTTTGCTGTTTCTAGACTAATAACTCAAGTCCTTCAGGGAAGGCAGATCTTCAAGAAACAGTGCTCAAACAACAGTAAACAGTATCAATCCTGCAAATACAAATTTGAGTAGTAATTGCTGAGAGAATTGGAGCAAAATAGATCAAACTAGTAAAAAAAATTGCAGAAGTGTATATACTTTATGTGTAAGTACTGTATGTGGATGGTTGCCAATTTCTCAACTTCACACAGCCCAAAGCCCATATCTTGCAGTGCCTAAATCTTTAATAGGCAAAAAAACAAACAAACTCAACAACAATGGAGAATATAACTGCAACTGAACTATGAAATATAACACTTTTTAATTTCTAGATCAAATATATACAGCAAAATAGAAAAATATTTATATGCAGTAATCATAGAAATTTTAGCTTGGTGAATTCAGCATATTTCAAACTTTCAGTCTGTTATACAGTTGTAAACTCATGTAATGCAAGATATGAGTCTTAACTGAGAAGAAAATGTTCTCTATTTCTTTAATAATTTTAAGAGTGTTCAATTTCTTGCATATGTCTGCTTCTTTTATTTACATATCATCTTTATGTTAGGAAGGCTAAATCCCAAGCAAGAACCAATTAATAAAAAAGCGCACAGTAACTGAGAAGATGCTAATTATCTTTTAAGTTTTTGTGTGCTTTTTTATGAAGTCTAAGAAATGGTTTGCCAATAAGCAATAGGTGCTGAAGGCACATTATTTTATAGATATTCATTGGGGTTCAGTCACAGAATGGAACTGAAAACCATCACAGTTTATGACAAATCATTGGATATATTTAATAGTTGCTACAGTTTTCTGAAAGCTATGCTGGGTATCAACAATGTTTTTTCTAAATGTTTTTTCTAGGTGCTTTAATGAACTATAATGGGAGCAGTGTATTATTAACATACTGTTCCCAAAGCTGGTCTTTTGATGGATGGATATACATACACATACAAGGACAAATAAACATGAATGTGATATATGAAATGTCATGTGTTGCTTTCAGTAGTATACAGTGGTGGTATTCTACCGGTTCAGCCTAGTTCGGCCTAACTGATAGCTCCGAGGATCAACTGTGAACAATCCAGTTTGCTCCAATGATCAGCTGCACCCACCCTGGCTCTATTCGTACCTTTATTACCTGTTTTTCAACCTCAGCTGCTTCGCACGGCATAGCCGATTGCCGCACATCAGCTGTTTTACAGCAGAAGGTGAGTTGCAAATGCTGTGCATGTGCAAAGTGTGTGTTTGGCACTCATGAAACATGTGTGTGTACACAAAGTGCGTGCTCACACCAAAATGGTAGGAAAAAAAAATGAAACCCACAACTGGTAGCATATTTACATTTTCACACTGTTATATGCACTAACACTTTTTAAAAATTTTATTTATTTATTTATTTATCTTTATTCACATTTATATGCCGCCCTTCTCCAGAGACTCAGGGCGGCTTACAATTTTTGGAGCACAACCCAATGCGCTCAGCAATAGCCTTCATTCCATTGTATATGCCTGCTTATTACTAAGCGGCATTTCTACAAAGTCAGCTTATTGCCCCCAACAATCTTGGGTCCTCAATTTACCTACCCTGAGAGGATGGAAGGCTGAGTCAACCTTGAGCCTGGTGGGATTCGAGCTTGCACTAATTGCAGGCAGCTGGAACTTAAGTGCTAGGCATTTAACAGCCTGCACCACCAATGGTTTTCCTAGACACCAGTTCTTGGACCAACCACTTCAAACAAAGTTATATAAAGGCAAAAACAAGCTTTAAAATGCCTATTAAATTATTCAGTTATAATAGAGACATATTTTGTTGAACACATTGGAATTACACGTGAAGGTGATGGATTCAGTGAAACATACATTGATTTTTAACTTTAGGATTCTTTTTACTATATATCTTTGCATTCTGTTTTACCTTATACCATTTTTTCTTACTGTTTTATTTTTACTTTGTTCTATTTAGTCTACCATATCACATCTATTGTATTTTACTTTATTTAATTTTATTGTATCCTATTATGGCTGATGCTCATACTTTGATATGGTCAAGCATGTAACCATACTACTATTATTACTACTTCTATTATTACTACTTCTATTATTACTAATACTACTATAAATAATTTATTGGAAAAATGTATTTCATTATTCACCAGAACCTTAAGAGAATTTAATCCATCACAGCACCTGTAGTATACCATCAGATTTAGAGAATTTCTACAAGAACTATGTGCTGTATGGGCCTTGGTGGCTCAGGCTCTTAATGCCTGCATTTAAGTTCCAGCTGCCTACAATTACTGCAGGCTCGAATCCCACCAGGCCCAAGGTTGACTCAGCCTTCCATCCTCTTGGGGTAGGTAAATTGAGGACCAAAGATTGCTGGGGGCAATAAGCTGACTTTGTAAAAATGCCACTTAGTAATAAGCAGGCATATACAATGGAATGAAGGCTATTGCTGAGCACATTGGGTTGTATCCCAAAATTGTAAGCCCTGAGTCTTCGGAGAAGGGCGGCATATAAATGTAATTAAAATAAAATAAAATAAAATAAAATAAATAAACTTCATATTTTTGCCTTTCATGACTCTAATGCCATTCAAAAACCCTAACTAAAGACCCTGTGACACTTTTGCAAATATCTGGCTTACATAGATGACTGACCCATGTTTTCATTAAAATAAGAAAATTGTCTCAGTTTTCAATGTGAGAAAAGAAACTATTAAATTCTTCAGTAGTGTAAACAAATTCAACACATAGGATAGACATATCATAAAATGGCTCTTTTTTAAATATTTTTTTGGTTTTTTGGGAAGAAATATTGAACTAAGCAACACCTTCTAATGTGAATATGTGTAGATATAGACTGAGCACCACAAGGGCCTTGGTGGTGCAAGCTGTTAATAGCCTAGCACTTAGCTCCAGCTGCCTGTAATTATTGCAGGCTCGAATCCCACCAGGCTCAAGGTTGACTCAGCCTTCCATCCTCTCAGGGTAGGTAAAGTGAGGACCCAAGATTGTTGGGGCAATAAGCTGACTTTGTAAAAATGCCACTTAGTAATAAGCAGGCATATACAATGGAATGAAGGCTATTGCTGAGCGCATTGGGTTGTATCCCAAAAATTGTAAACCGCCCTGAGTCTCTGGAGAAGGGCGGGATATAAATATGAATTTTTTAAAAAAACTAATATCTCTGCTAAGACACTTTAGTTTCCAATCTGGAACACCAAATGTTGCCTTTCCACTCTACTACCTGTACTACTTAAAATTCTTGCCTTCAGCTATGTCCCTAAAATATATTATGTGAAGCATCTTACTTAACTTGTTCTGTGAAAGTTAAGCAAGGTTAACTTGTGAATGTTAAATGTATTCCAGTTTACTGATCGTAGTTAAAAATATGTGTGTCCAATCACACTTCGCCTATAAAGAATTCTGTTCTTTTCTATTCCTCCTCCTCTTCCTCCTCCTCTTTCTCTTCCCCCTCCTCCTAAGTGTCTGC
This sequence comes from Naja naja, assembly GCA_009733165.1. Classification (NCBI taxonomy): domain Eukaryota; kingdom Metazoa; phylum Chordata; class Lepidosauria; order Squamata; family Elapidae; genus Naja; species Naja naja. The sequence continues at coordinate 81,070,808 of CM019151.1, read as the reverse complement.
AGGTGCAGGGCCCACTTTTGGGGACAAACAAGCACCATCTTGTGTGATCAAATGCAGCATCTGTCCAACTGGGCACTTTTATTTATTAATTGGATTTATTATTATTAATAAATAATAACTTTTCATGTCAGCATTTTTTGTATGGAATGATCAAGTTATAATTTTGGAATAAAATGTATTCTAAACTTGTTGGTCTTTCTCACAGTACAATAGATGACTAATGACATAGTCTGAATTAAAAGGGAAATAGGGCATATACCTAAGCATTAGATCCTGGAAACCTGAAATACAGAGCAAATAGGCAGAAAGAAATGTAAGAAGATAATTTTGTAGCATTCCTATTAGAAAATTCTGATGGGTGAACATGGGGGAGAGGAAAAAAGATAAAGATAAATAATTAGACCTGTATTCCTGTAGATGTGATTGAACTATAATGACTAGCAGCTCCCATTCTATGTGACCAGCGATGAAGGATGCATCACAACGTAACTTACAAATATCCAGAAATCCAAATACTTACTCTGGTTTAGAAGGAACCATTTGAGAAGTTTATCTGGATTCAAGACTACTTTGGCCATGTATTGATAGGTCATTAATTCTATTTATCATTCATTTTACTTTAATTCTATTTAGTGGTGGGATTCAAATTGTTTTACTACCGGTTCTGTGGGCAATGGCTTGGTGGGCGTGGCATAGGAAGGATACTGTAAAATCTCCAGTCAGAGGTGGTATTTGCCGATTCTCCAAACTACTCAAAATTTCCGCTACCGGTTCTCCAGAACTCGTCAGAACCTGTTGAATACCACCTCTCATTCTATTACAGATCACATCTCTTTCATTTCTTATTGTTAGGGAACACCATCATTTTGGAACAGAGTAGAGCTGCAAGTTCATTGAAAGAATCTGTGATGATTTGTACTTTAATTAACACTCATATTTCTCTAGTATCTGTTTAGTATTTGACTATAGAGTTATATTCTTCCTGTATGTTTCAGATTCAGCTGAATATAATGAACAGAATTTATTAGCAAAATGATGAGAAACGTATAAATAGGTCTGTTTCAAATGAATTATGATTATTTAGAATCTGGTACCATAAAGTCATCCTAGAAGTCTTGTGCTTTAATAAAACTGATAAAAATGAATATACAAAAGGGGTGAGATCTACATCAAGTGGGACAATGCTCTTTTCATCATTCCAGTTTTCCCTTTTCTTCCCATGACACACTGCTGAGTGTTTCCCCACTTAACATATACATAATATACATGGAATAAAATTGCACTAAGCACACAATAAGTAAAATGGCTCTATTTTTTTAGTCATTTTTGTAACTTGTGAATTAAATAAAACCTAATTTCTTTATTTTGTTTTTGAAATAAATAGAAAATAAAACATTCAAGATACAATTGAAATTAATTTTAATATTTTTTGTGAACAGAATCTGCACAATCTACTTTCAAATTATAATTTAGTTGTCCTCCAATACTAAATAGGATGTAGTGTTTTTAATTGCATAGTAATAATGAAATATTAATTTATTTATGTATTTATCAAATTTATTGCCTGACCATCTTACCAAGGGTAATAAAATTTAAAAATACAATTCATCTGTGAGTAATTATTTTAAAAAATCAGAAGTATTGCAGTAAATTATCCAATAACTTTTCTAAATTAATTTTACCAATCTAAAATTGCTCCTTTAAGAGATGCCAGTGGTGTTTTTTTGACCAAAAAAAAAAGGAAAGTGCATCTATTAAAATTTTTGAATGTCCACATAATAATGAACTAGAGTGATTCTTTAATAAATTGTGTTCTTCCATCCAATTCAAATTATCTCTATAATCACAGATATTGTTTATTCAATGGATTTATATAATGAGCTTATTTAATGGCTTGCCATGTTTGTTTTTAATCAGTATAGCAATAGCAATAATAATAATAATATTCTTAGAAAATTATTTTTGGAATAATTCTCTTAAACTTAACTTTTATACATTATGTCAAGACTAAGCTACTAGACTTTATTTATATAGATACATTTCTATTATCTCAAGTATAATTTTTCTTTACATTTAAGGAACATTTAATACAAATAGTCAATACAAATGTTACTCCCAAATATTAGAATATCATGATAAATGTTTTATATTTGAGTAAAATAAATGAAAATGAAATGCATGATGTTTGAAAAAATGTTATTTAAACCATACTATATCCTGCTTAATGAAAAACTGACAAATGAAAAACTTAAACAACTCTTTGATACATATCAAAATAAGATTACACCATAAGAAAAAGAAGAAAAAGAAACATAGAAAAAAATGAACTATAGAAGATATTTTTAAATCTGGCACTAAAAAAGAAATTGAGATATGCCCCAAGCTCATACATTTGAGACTAGGTATTTGAAGTCAGTTGAGTTTTATGGCTATATAAATGTAACAGTTTTTGAAGCAAAGGGAATTTCTCTAAAGAATGTTGACAAGTGAAAGTTCATGTTTCACTATATTTATAGTGTCTATAATTTTATATAGTAGATTGACCTTTTGTATAAGAAGTGATACTAAAATTGATGGTCCTGATCTGACAAGCTTTAATGGGTATATGCCACTGTGTTACTTACAGTGACAACTATAATTTATATTTAAATTTAAAAATAATGTTAAAAGTATGAAAGCTTGTGAGAAATGCAGCCAACTTGAGAAACCCTAATATCATATGCTTGGATTTCTCTGACTTTAATTATAATTTTGGCTATCAGGCTAAATTAATTAATTCATGCACTTGAATTGAGCAGCTTTAATTAACATTTGTACAGTGATATTAATTTTATTTATGTACATATTATATTCTTAATAACAAAAATTTTATGGGCAGGTTAATAAATGCATGAATAATAAATAGCAAATTAAAAATATGTAAAAGTTGTCATAAAGATTGAAAATGATAAAACTAAATGATCAGCTTGAAAATATTTTGGATGAGAAAAATGTGTCAACTTTGAATAGAGATAGCCAGGTAAGAGCTAGATCAGCTTCCTAGCAACACCACACTATACATTCGATCCCACAGTCTAGAACAGGGGTGTCAAACACACATCATCATGGCAATATCACGTGATGTATCAGGACTTTTCCCATCCACTTTGCTAAATCGGGTGTGGGCATGGCTAGCATGTGACACATCTGGCCTACAGGCTGGGAGTTAACAATATTCTGGTCCTGTCTAGATTTACTTATTTATTGAATTTATATTGCCACCTATTCGCCCATGGTGACTCAAGGTGGCTTACAGAATATAAAACCACATTTAAAACAATAAAAACTAACAAAAAAATCAAATAAATTAATATACTACAATATAACAAAATCACCCCAACTTCCTCCCTTGCTCTGGTGACAGCAGATCACATGAGCCATTTGATGGGCTCCATCCCGCAATGGGCTCCCCAGGCCCGCAGGCAGAACCAGGTTTTCAGTGCCTTCTGGAAGAGTATTAGAGTGGGGGCCATTCTAATCTCTGGAGGACTGATGTTCCAGCACAGAGAAAGCCCTTCTTTTGGGTTGCACCAAGTGTATCTCCCTTGGGGATGGGACCCACAACATTCCCTGCCTCCCCACTCTGATGGGTTGGGTAGATTTGATCAGCAAGAGATGGTCCCTCAGATAACCTGGTCCCAACCATGAAGGGTTTTAAAGGTGACAACTAGCACCTTGATTTGCACCCAGAAACAAACTGACAACCAATGCAGCTTCCTCAGGAGACATGATACATGTGTACACCAGGGTCTGTACCAGTGGTGGGATTCAAAATTTTTTACTACCGGTTCTGTGGACGTGGCTTATTTGGTGGGCGTGGCTTGGTGGCCATATGACCGGTGGGTGTATTTGGTGGTCATGTGACTGGGTGGGCATGCGACTGGATGGGCATGGCAAACTCAATGTCACTCACATCAAGGGGTGCCTCACCTGGCCCCTCCCCTCCCAGCCATTCCTTGTCACACCCAGCCTCAACATATCTATAGTTCTGTAAAAATGTTCACCATTTTTTGACTTTATTATCTACGTACTATAGATGTAATTTCATGGACCACTGAAAGGAAGAAATGGCTCCCATGCTTTGCCCAAGAGTGTGATAGGCAACAGGCTTTTAGGGGGTTGCCAGAAAGAGGGGTGGGGGGCAATGTATTTTCCAAAGCACCAGAAGGCAAACAAGAAGCAATGGATGGAAACTGAACACAGAGAGAAGCAAACTAAGATAAGGAGAAACTTCCAGACAGTGAGAACAATTAACCAGTGGACCTGCTTGTCTCCAGAAGTTTTGGGTGCTTCAACATTGGAGGTTTTTAAGAAAAGACTGGACAGCCATTTCTCTGAAATGGTATAGGGTTCCCCCCAAGTCCCTTCTAAGTGTTATTCTTACACCATTCCCAGGACCTGTACTCAGAGTTTGGCATCCTCAGTTTTTCATGCCTGAGCAGGGGGTTGGACTAGAAGACCTTCATAGTCCCTTTAAACTCTGTTAAACACATGTGTATTTATGCTCTGGACTATAGACATGTAAATCCTGAAAAATACCTGGGCAAAAGAAAGGCAGTAAAATCACTCTAGGTGTAGGGACAGTGTAAAATATTAATATATAATAAATAATGGAACAATTAAAAATAATAGCACAGAGTTTACTATCCCTCTCTCCCTCCTTCCTTTTTCCTTTCTTTTCTTTTCTCTCTCCCTTCCTTTCTTTCTTTCTTTCTTCCTTTTTTTCCTTTTTTTTTCTCTCCTTCCTCTTTCTTCCTCCTCCTCCCTCCTCCCTCCCTCCAAACTCTCTCATGACACACACACACACACACACACACACACACATACACCTGGTCTGGGAAGAACTTATCGGGCGAACTCCAGAGCAGCGAGTGGCGGGACAACAAAGAAAGCAGCAGCCCTGGAACATCCATCCGCCCTCCCTTTTGGAGCACATGGGCGATGGTGGCGGTGTGGGCAGGGCGGGAGGTGTGGCGCAGCTATGGGAAGCCTCCTTTTTGGAGCACCCCGGTGGTGGTGGTGGCAGGGGCAGCGGCGGCAGGGGGCAGCAGCGGCAGCAGGGCTATGGGAAGCAGCCCGTTGGAAGTCCCCACCTTCCCTTTCAGAACACTCTTACCGCGGCGTCTGACAGACGTTCCTCCTGTGTGGAGTCAGCTTCTGTACAGCCTCGCTGCCCCAGAAGAACAGCAGTGGCCACCACAACAGGCAAGAGACAGGAGTGAAAACTGCTGAATCCCCCTCAGCCCCGGCAGTGGTGGTCCTTGCTCCTGCCTGCTGCTGCTCTTCTGGGGCAATGGGGCTGCATGTTTGAACCACCACCACTCCCTCAACCCCAGCAGCAGTGGTTCTTGCTCCTGCCTTTCACCCGGTTGCGGCTGCCATTGCTGCTCTTCTGGGAGGTGGGGCTGCACGAGTGAACCACCACTGCCTGGTGGTTCCTGGTGGTGGCAGGAGTAGTGGGCAGGGCAGTATTTGCTAGCTGGGCAGTCAACTGCCCCATGTCCAAACCGGCCAGTGCACCAGAACCTGGAAGAGCAAGGATAGCAGAGCTGCCAGCCAGAACAGGAAGGCCAGAGCTTTCCTTCCTCCCCACCTTGCTGCTCTTCTGGGAGCCTGTGCAGGAGCTGACTTCATGCGGGAGGAATGTCTTTCCAACGTGCTCCAAAAGGGAAGGTGGGGACTCCTGGGGCTGCCTCCCATAGCAGTGCTGCCACCCCCCACCACTTGCTTTCTGCCACAACAAGGGGGGCAAGATGCAGGCTGTGGGGAGCCCAGCAGCTCTCAGCTGTGGGCCAGGCCTGGGCCTCTAAAGGAGGGGAAAATGGGTGACGCATCGTGCTTAAGGGAGAGCAGGTGGTGAGTGGGCGGTGGCTCCAGGGCAAGGCTGGAGCTGGGGAATCACACATTCCCTGACCCAGCCAAGGCAGCTGGCGGTTCCAGGGACTCAGGGTATAGAACACATCCCTGGGGCCCCAGCCCCCAACCCAAGGTGAAGGGTCAGTGGGCAGCATGCATTGCTTACTTTTGGTGAGCTGACCGGGTATCAACAAGGCAACTGGGAGGTGATTAGCTGGGTCACATGGCGAAGGCAACATATATAGGGTGGGGGTGGGTGGGGCAAGCTTCGAGCAGCCAGAAAAGATGAACAACTCGACCGTCGAGCGTCGAGCAGCTGGAAGGGGTGAGCGACCATCGGGCGACTGTACCGGTTCAGTGGAGTGGCCATCCAGAAGTCACTACCGGTTCTGCGACCCATGCCAAATTCTTGCTACCAGGTCACCAGAACCAGTGTGATCCAGCTGAATACCACCTCTAGTCTGTACAAAACCATGCAGGCCACTGCATTTTGTACCAACTGGAGCTTCCGGATGCTCTTCAGGGGCAGCCCCATGTACAGCACATTGCAATAGTCAAGACAGGAAGTGACTAGAGCATGAATGAATGTGAGTAGGGATTGTTGGTCCAGGAAAGTGTATAACTGGTGCATAACCCGCAGTTGTTGGGAGAAATATGTTGACTCTGTAAACAGCTTAGACATTGCTGTAAAAGTATTATGAAATGGTATAAAAGTCTAAATGCTGTTGTTATTGCTATTATTCCAATTTGATAAGGAACCATTAACAATAACTTTTTATGTAGAACCAATTATGCATCCATTTACATATTATTACACTTACTACCTAGGCAAAGAGAATGTTAAATGCTTTGTTGAACTCAAGATACATGTTGAATATGACATTCCCTTAAGAAAATTGTCAGATCAAAAGAATATAATTATGTTTGTCTGGCAAAATAAATTTTTCATAAATCCAAACTCATTTCTGCTAATTGTTGTATTATTTCAAGGTCTTTACATATCAATCTAATGTCAACTAATAAAATATTTCTATGCCTATTTTAGAGTTACCATGAACAGAAGGAGGGAAAAGAAATTTGAAAGAGCAGTGCAACAGTTTGGCACCGAAAGTGCATTCCATTCTTATCTTGCAAAGATTATAACTAACTACCAGAATTTCTGCTGCACAAATCTCTAATTGGAGAACATGATTGATAACTCTTGGCTATGGACGTGCTTCATTGGAGAATATGAATTATTATACACTCAGAGGGGTGGGAAAAACCAGGGTCAAGGGTGACAGTGAATTACATGTCTCAGAATTGGCTTCACACAGGTCATGCAGACATGTTCGCTCCTAATAAATTCTTTTATTCAAGTTTTTGAAGCTTGGCTCTAGGCTCATGATTTAATTAGGGCAACTGCTGGAATCCTGACATCTACAATCTAATTTAGAATCTGCCCAGATTCCTACCCAGATAACTAGCCAAATTGTCTGAACTGCGATTCCTTCTACCTTCATTTTAAGCCGTTTAGATCTCAGGAACATTGTTTATCATACTCCATTATCTGGCAATTCATTCATTCTCCAGGATAAGATAGGGTATAAAAGATCAACCATGCCATCAATAAGTTTCTTCAGTATACTAAGATGTAATTTATACAGTTCTGGAGATTTAAAATAATTTCAGTCTAAAATTTCAATCCTCACAATTGCCTGGTACAATTTCTCTTTGTTAGACTAAAACAGGAGTTGAGTCACTTTGAGGTGGCTAGTATATATTTAAAAAAATTATCTTCACTTAGCAACCAATACTATTCTTTTTGAATTCCTATCATGCTCATATTTGAAGAAGCCCTTAAAATCCTGCCTCAAACTCATCTCTTTCTGAGCTTTGAGTTTCCTGAATAAGTGTCAAGGATCAGGCGGCCTAACAGGCCATCTCTCTTTTTATTTCTTACATATAACATTTTTCTTTTTAGATTATTGCTAAACTTAATGTACAATTTGATTCTTTTTTTACTTCTTCTATAATCAAATCTTATTTATTAAAAAGCACTGTGTTGACATCAGAAATATATATTCCATTATACTCAGATTTCCCTTAAAGTCATGTTTCCCTTAATCTCAGCTTTTCTTACTTTCAGAATTTCAAGAATTAAATGGTGAATATCTGGCCATGTTGCTTCAACCATTTTCTTAATTAAATTTTCCCTATTGATTAATATCAATCAAGAACAACTCATAGTCCTGAGCATTTATCTCTGAATAAGGCTGTTGATAGCAACTCAAGTCAAAAATTACTTTCAAGCATCATGCTTTTTAGAGTCTTATTCTAACAAAATGTTTTCAACGTTTCCATTTAGAACTGATTATTTTTGTCGGCAATTACACTGCAATTGATGGTAAATAATATCAATAACTCGTTTATTCTTCCTTCAGAACAGGGGTGTCAAACTCGCATCATCATGGCAGTGTCACATGATGTATCTGGACTTATTTCCCCTTCACTAAACTGGGCGCGGATGAGGCCAGCACATGATATATCTGGCCCGCGGGCCACAAATTTGACACCCATGCTTTAGAATGTTAGAATGAAAGAGGATGGCGTAGAGAATAAATGGTCTGTCCCATGTTACTGAACTATTACTAACAGAAGCACCACAATGTGGAAATCTTGAGTACTGTACCTAGACATCTGGAAAGCCTTCCTTCTTAACTAAGTATAAACTGTCATAAACAAAAAGTAGCAACAGAAACAATGAACATGACTACCAAAAATAAAAAGTACAACCCATTGCTGCCAACAGTAGACTTTCATTTACGTAGACCAGGACTGTCAAACTCCCAGTGCTGGCCATGCCCATGCCCAGTGTGATGACCTGGGGCATGGCACAAAGGCAACCCAGTTAAATAAGGAATAAGAGTTCCTTTATTATCTCCAACTTTGCCGTCAATGTCCAGGTTACCTTTGGGTGGAGAAAAACTCTCCCAGGAACAGCTTTTAACTGTACAAAATTCAGTCTAAAACAAGGTACATACAAACTGTAACTAAAAATCCAAACAAGCCAAGCTGAAGTAATTAGCTTGACAGGGCAGGAGAAGGAATTTCAGACTTGAAAGCATGGAAAAACTCACACTGTTGGGAAGATGCCAGGAACACAGATAAGCCATGACAATACAAGATAAATTCCCGTTTGCTTCCAACAACTTGCTGTGTGCAGCTTCCTCTTTTATACACTGTGTTTCCAGCTGCAGCTAATGAAGGGAATCAGGGCCCTTTCTTCCCCGTAAGCCATGCAACTCACGTTGCTCCCTTTCCGTTCCTCCCTGCATGCCCTAGGATGAAGAGGGGGTGGGACTGGGTCTTCCTCTGAATTCCCACTCTCTTGCTCTACCTCTTCCCTGCTCTGCCCAGCTGGACTTTGCCTTTCCCCTGTTTCTTCCACAGCCAATGCAGCCACACTCCCACTCCCTGTCAGCTGTTCTGCTTCCCCCTCTGAGTCAGATTCCGACAGGGGCATGATACCCAGTTTAGTGAAGGGGGAAAAAGTCCTGATATGTCATGTGATGACCACTATGATGACATGAGTTTGACACCCCTGACATAGATCTGCCCAAAAGTTCAGTATAATTTCTACTTCTATCACTTCTACTAAATCTCCACTTATCCATGCCATATCAATGTGCAATCATGACTGGTGGGGATTTGAATAGAAGGTAAATTGTCTCTTATCTGGGTTTAATTTTCTCCATATGTCTATTAAATTTAATTCTTTAATAATTTCTACACAAATTTTAGGTAGTTCTCTTTTCTTTTTTCCCTTCCCTTCTTATTCTCCCCATTATAATCTTTTTGATAATCTGCTACAGCATTAAAATCCCCTATAATACAAATATTTTTCCTTTCCAATTCAATGATTTTAGCATATAGAGCTTTATAGAATTCTTTTTGATTGACATTAGGGGCGTAAATTACCACCAATAGAATTTTTTAAAAGTTTATCTGTATTTCTATTGCCAGAACTCTTCCTTTGGGATCTGTAAATATTAAATTTGCCTTTATCTCTTCTTTAATGTAAACTGCTATTCCATTCTTTTTTTCATTATCTACAGAAGCCGTAAACACTGTCCCTAATTTGGGGCAATCTAGATAGTTTTCATCTGTTTTTAAAATGTGTGTTTCCTGTAAACAAATAATATCTGCATTTTGTGTTATCAACTTTGCCAGAATCCTTTGTCTTTTTGTCTTTGAGTTTAAGCCATTTATGTTGATGGATAAGAGTTTCACCTCTTTTTCCATAGTTCTAATTATATCTGGTTCTTTGTCTCCTGATTGCTCTTATTTCCCTTTGCGTTATGTTCATTGATTTAAGGACTTCTCTTTCTTGTTGTTGCTGGTTAGTTTTCCTTACTTCTTGTTTTTCTTTTTTCTTTTTTTTTTGATTGGTTTTGTTATTCTTGAGAGTTTGAGTCTAGATCTTCTTTGCTACTTTGATCTTCTGAGCCCAGTAGTTGCTCATACAATTCTTGCGTCTTTTCTAGAGTATCTATTTTAATCTTCTTTTCTTCCCAAGAGACCAACATTCCTTCTGGGATCAACCAACGAAATAGAATGTCTTGCTTATTTAACTGTGTAGCCAAAAATTTGTAATCCCTTCTCTGCTCCCTTACTCTTCTAGGGATTTGTTTGAGGATCTGGATCTCCTTTCCTTTGTATACTATAGCTTCTTCTCTAGATATCTTATAAATTATGTCCCTAACTTTCCTCCTTGTGAATCGAATATGGACCTCTTTTGGAAGTTTGTTTCTCCTTGCATAACTCGTGCTGACCCTGTATACATTGTCCATTTCCTTTAGCATTTCCTCCTTGTCTCTATCTAGAGCTTCGGCTAAAATTTCTGCCATCACTAGCTCTAGGTCTTTGTCTTTAGTTTCCAGTATATTTTGAAATCTAAGGTATGACGCAGCTTTGTCCATTTCGATATAGATCAGGGAATCCTCCATCTCTTTACTCACTGTTTTTATTTGTTGGTCTACCATTTCTAACTTTTTCTCCATTTGTTCCATTCTTTTCTCTACTTCCTTTATTGTGTGTTCATTTCTTTCCAATGCTTGTTGAATTGACCCTACCTTTTCATCAAGTTTTTACGGGAACCTCTGCTGCCAGCAACAACTTCTCAACATCCCGTGTGCTCCCACAGATGGGGCCTCCTTGGGGTGCCATCGGCCAGACAGTGTCGGCTGGCAACCCCTAGGAGTAGGGCCTTCTCGGTGGGAGCACCCATCCTGTGGAATCAGTTGCCACTGGAGCTTCAGGTGGGCCCTGACCTTCAATCCTTCCGACGTGGCCTGAAAACATGGCTGTTCCAACTTGCCAATCTAGACTGATGGAGGGGAGGGGTTTTTTACTGGTAGTGTGTTAGTTTTAATTCATTATATTGGGATATATTAATTTAATTTGCTTTTAATTTTTGTATTGTATGTTTTTATTGTTGTGAGCTGGCCTGAGTCCTTTGGGAGATAGGGTGGCATAGAAATCTGAGTATAAAATAAAATAAATAAATAAAAGTTTAGACATATCTGCTCTCATTTCTGTTTTTAACTTTCCCATTTCCTCCTTCAGTTCATTAATATCTGCTCTTGTTTCTGAGTAATTCTTTACCATCATTTCTTGAAGTTTGGCTATTGATTCTTGTAGTGCAAGTAACGAGGTTTGAATGTTAACATTCGAAGTGGTATTGTGTTTCTCCGCCATTAGTGTTTCTTCTATTGTTTTTTGTATCCTCGGTGAAGCTGTTGTTGTTGAGGGTGTTGGAATTGATGTGGTCTTCTTTACTGTCTTGCTAGTTGTGATAGTTATAGTAGACATTTCTTCTAATATTTCTCTCTGATTATTAAGAATGTTACATTATCCCAAATTGGCATTAAACAATTTGAAATTATTTTTCTTAAGATTTAACTGTTAATGAGATAAATTAAGTCATAGTAGTTCCTAATTGATTACACTAAACCCTGCTTGAATTAATTATAGTTTGAGTCTAAATCTAGAGTACATATATTATAATATATCTGAGTTTAAATACCAATTAGTTTTATACTTAATAATTAATAATTTCCAGCAAGCGTTCCGGTTATTGTATCCAATAGAAGGGAAAGAAGAAGAGAAAATAATCACCTGATGTTCAATTAGCAGAATTCACAATTATATTCTATGTTTGCAAGGTAAATATCTAAATAAAAAATCAATATATCTAACCGTATAATTTTCTATATAAAACTCTTTTTAAATATGTAAATATATAAGCATCATTATAGGTATAACTTACAGTTTAAATTGTAAATATAAGTATTATGATAAACATCAGAAAATCTAAATTCTATGTTGACATATATACAGAATATAAAGAGAAGATTTAATTAAACTGTTAAATGTAAGTATATAACTATAAGTACAAATTGCCTAAAACTTTCAATCATTCAATATGTTACAATAAATGTACAGAATTAATTAATTATCTTAATTAGCTATATATAAAATGAATTAAATAATAGTAGCTCCAACTTAATTCCACTAAACTCTGCTTAAATTAATTATAATTTAAATCTGAATCTAAAGTATAAATGTTGTATTATATCTGAGTTTAAATACCAATTGCTTGTATAATTAATAATTTCCAGGAAGCATTCCAGTTAATGTATCCAGTAGAAGGGAAAGAAAAAGAGAAAATAATCATCCAATGTTCAATTAGCAGATTCACCAGTTCAAAAATTTTAAGGTTCAAAAGGAGTAAAAATTATCAATTTATCCAATTCTTTTTAGTACTTCAGTCTCTCAAAATTTTCCCCCAATTCCGTCTTCTATGTTGTGCTATGTTGTACTATCGGATTGCTAAGTAATGCTGTTCACTATGGACGTTCTCCACTTCCATTACTTTAGCTGTTTCTCTAAGTCTGTCAATCCTCAGCAAAGAGCAATGTTCAGAGCCAAGTAACTTGTGTAAAACTCTCACTCTACAGTTTTTCAACAGTTAGAATTTCCAAAGGTTTCCAAAGTTTGAAACTTAGTATTCAGAAGGTACCCCGGATCACTATCTTGATCTATTCTGTTAGTTAAAGTGTCCTGTTTCCCCGGCTGTCTATTGTTTCCAGTCACTCTCCGCTCATTCTCACCTCCGCTTTCTTACCGCCTTCTCGGTTTACAATAGGAGGGAGGGAATAGATCTCCTCCTTTCTTTTTAATCTTCTATAATGCAAATTCTTTGCACTATCCTCTCCTTGTTCTTCACCACAGGCTGTCATTCAATCTTGCTTCCCCTTTTTGCTGGCTGTTAGGACTTCAGAGCCACCATCCTGAGTATGCCAGTCTCTCGGTTGCTGGCCTCAACGGGGTTTCTCTCCATCACACTGATGATCGCGTATCGCCAGACTGCTTCTCGAGTATCCCCACTCCAGCACGCTTCCCTTCAGGCTTCGTGTATCCCTTCAGGATTGCTCCAGCACCAGAAAAGAGGGGCGAAGAACAGATCTAGCTCTTCAGCCCCTCTGAGTGTCCCAACATCACCACCGGAAGTCCCCCCATTTCTGGCTTTTCATGTCATACTCTTTTCTGTTACTTGTGGCATCTTTTCTGAATTCCATGTTGTACTCCCAGTTATATTTGTCATTATTTCTGTTGCTTGAGTAGTGTTGTCTATGATCATTACCATTATTCATTCTGCTATGGTGATCCTGTCATTAGAGTTGCTATGTCTTGCATGCTGTACCCAGTAATCAGTCTAGCTGATATATATTGACCTGCCATTCTGATTGCTGCATGCAAAATCCTGATACATCTGATACATCATCCATGTCATGTTGTATAATGTCTTTTCTGCTGGATTTATCACAAATTGAATTTGGCTTGGCATCATGTAATTCTTCTTGTAATTCGCATCCAGATGTTTCCCATCTGTTGCATTTGATATATTGTTTTATTTGCAAGATTGCATGCAATGTTCTACTGCTGTTGTTGTGTAGGTAAATGTCTGAGTATATGTCCAAAAAAGAGAAGGAGGTATAATCATACATGAAGGAAATGCAACCCCTTTAAATACAGTCAAAGAAATAAAAGGCAAAATGACTGTTCTTGCATACACACATGCTAACAGCCGTGCAATCCTGAAAAATTATGTGATTGCTTTAACAATTAAAAAAGAGATACTCTGGATCCATTCCCATATCACTCCTTTTGAAATATTTGCATAGCACTACCAGGAATTACAATAACTCTTCCCTAATTCTATATTAGTTTCCCAAAGGAATACTGAAAAGAATCACTCATATCAGCAATACTTAGCTGCCAAAGCTACATGTCTTATAGTGGCTTTTAACTATAGGTAAAGCATGAAATGCTTTTCAATCAGAAAGGCTGAGATCTATTTAGATTCCATCTAAGCAGAGCTAAATGTAACTATGGAGCAAATGCATTTGAGTCTCAATTTGTAGGAAAACAACTACATGTCTGTTTCCCTGAAAAAGCGATAGCCAAATCTGACCCTGTCTTAGTTTACTTTTTCCAATAAGCAACCGAATTGGAAGGTCATTTAAAAGCAATTTATTAGAGTACTCTGATAAAGAGGGGTCTCTCTATGAAAAGGGAGAACCTTGAGACCCAGCTTACATTCCCTTTTATGGTTAAGGCATGAAAGAAAATGCAAGAGAAAAGGTGATTGGACAGGACAAAAGTAACTTCCCTTTTGCAATTACATGTAGTTAAACATGTTGCATATTTGCATCTCGTAACACCTCACATGTTCATTAAAATGAAGTGTGACTACAGAAGAGGCATAAATTTTAAAATGTTAATAAGCAAAAAGGTTGCCTAGAGTTCACAAGACAAACCAGATGTCAATTAGCACTAACAAGCTCTCTCTTTATCATTATACATTGTCCAGACCAGGGGTCTCCAATCTTGGCCACTTTAAGACTTGTGGACTTCAACCCCCTGACTTCAACTCCCAGACTCCCAGAGTTGAAGTCCACAAGTCTTAAAGTGGCCAAGGTTGAAGACTCCTGGTCCAGACAAGCTATCAATCAATTTGTACAGCAATAGGATAACATTTTTCCTATATTCCAGGCTGTAATCACCATTTTAAAAGAGAGAGAAATAACTGAAATTAAACTGCAAAGTAACTATGTCAAGTCCATGTCATGTTCCCCTCAGGGAACAGAATGAAAACCCTGGCTGATTAAATCTCCTGAGTATGGATTGAATCTGTTCTTGACAAAAGCAGAACCCTTCTGGTTCAGCTCAGATAGATGATGTGCAGGAGGGACCCAGTGTCTTTTTCCTTTTCATCTTCCTCTTCTTATGAATGGGGACAACAATAAAATCCTGACAATACATTCTTTTCTTGAGGAACAAAATCTTGCACCTGTGCCATAACAATCAGCCAGATAAAACCATTTCAGACTTCTTAAAATAATCCAACTCCTTCTCCACAATTTGTGGTGCCTTTTTTTTTTTAGATGTCAAGGGTTTAGCTTTGTAAGCCATACTTGTCTCAGTGCCAGTTCTCCCATCAACTAGATAGCTGGATATCCCCAGCTTCTCCTCTCACTTTGGGTCTTGGGACATAGTCTCTGGGGGTCTTTACTGTTGATCTGGGATTCAAAGGACTGAATGACATGCTACGGTCATATTTCCGACAACCTTACTTGGTTGTCCCACACTGCAAAGAAGGCCCAACAGCGCCTGCACTTTCTGAGGCTGCTGAAAAAAGGTGAGAAGTTGTTGGTTAATTTTTACCATTCTACCATCGAGAGCATTTTGGCATACTGTGTAACGTTGTGGTATGCTGGATGCTCTGCAGTGGATAAGAAGATGCTCCAGAGAGTTATAAATACAGCACAAAATATCATCAGTTGCTCTCTTTCTTCTTTGGAAGAGATTGCAAAGACCAGACTCCTCTCTAGAGCACTAAAAATCTCCACAGACCGTTCTCATCCTGGACATTCATATTTCAAACGGTTACCCTCAGGGAGGCATTATAGGTGTCTTAAAATGAGGACTAATAGATTGAGAAACAGTTTCTTTTCCAAGGCAGTAATTGTCTTGAATCAAACAGTGCATTTGTGATTTAGTCCTATTATTATTATTGTTATGTATGCAGGTTTAAAGTCATTGGTTTAGTTTGAACTGTTCTTGTAAAATGTAAAAAATGATTGGTTTAAAAAGTGCGGGAAAACCCTGCACTCTGATTGGCTGGCAACTGCGGCTGCTGGCTATAAGTAGCAGCCACAGCCCAGCCAAAGAGGGTTCGTTCTGAGCTGTAGTCACTAATAAACAAAGAGCTTGAAGCACTCCGCGTCTGTCTCTTCATGCAAACTTAACACTGGCGACGAAGGTGGGATCTCCCTGAAGAAGAAGGCAACGCGGAACAGAAGAAGAGAGAGATGGCTGCGCTGAACACCCCCCAGCCCCGTTCGATCCAACGGCAGAAGACTGAGAGATGTATGCAGATCGTTTCCAAATGTATCCGGAAGGAAACGATCTTGCCGACTTTTCCGAGAAGCAGAAGAGGGCGGTCTTTCTCACGTACTGCGGTCCGGCAGTTTTTAAGATGGTGAAGGCATTGGCGGGAGCTGCTGACGTGAAGGTAATGGAATGGCCCGACTTAGAAAAGTTGTTAAGAGCCCATTACGGCCCACAAGTATCGTGCCTCATTAAGAGACACGAGTTTTACCGTTGGGATCAAGGGGAAAGCGAAAACATAAACGACTTCGTGGCAAGTTTAAGAGACATTGGGGGTGCATATGAATTTAACAATTTAGAAGAGGCCATGCACGATCGATTTGTTCTGGGCCTTAAAGACAAGGTGCTTCAGAGCAAGTTATTACTAAGACCTAAGATCACGCTGAAGGAAGCAATAGAAGAGGCCTCTTCAGCAGAAGCTACCAAGTCCTCAGCAGCAGCCATGAAGAAAATTAACAAGGCCAGAAGCCATCCTGATGTGGAAAAGTCCACAACAACTCATTGTGAGCAAATAGATTCTGAGTCAGACTGTAGTGAGGTGGAGGAAGGAATTTATAGACTCAGAATGGAGCGGAAAAAGAAAGACCTGGGAAGAAAGAAGCAAGATTTCTACTGCAGAGGTTGTGGGGAAGCCACCCCGACTGAATGCAAGTTCCTAGATAGCATCTGCTTCCGTTGTGAAAAAAGAGGACACCTAGCAAGAGTCTGCAAATCATCCAGAACTCCACCCAACAGAAGGAAGTTTCCTGACAAAGAATTCAAGCCCAACAACCTCAGTGAGAAAATGGGGTGCAGCACAGAAGCAAAGGAGAAGAATGAAACTCATCAGACAGTAACTATTGGTCATTCTTCTTCTATCAATAACAGAAAAGTGCATGTCGAGGTACTAATTGAAGGAAGGCCTTACCAAATGGAAGTGGACTCAGGCTCATATTTATCTATGGTGTCATGGGACACTATTCACAGACTACTCCCAAACATTCAGAAGAAGCATTTCAAGAAGCAAGCACTGATTCTTAAAGACTACCAAGGAACAAGATTCCAGTAGTTGGAACAAGAGAATTCAACGTGAAGTTCAAAGGCCACACCAAATGCTTGCCCCTGACCATCATGGACAAGGATCGCCCAAGCTTGCTGGGACTTGAGTGGTTCAATCCACTAGGCATCGAGGTGACTGGCATCAATCACGTGAGCAACACTGAATGGGAAGAGGCCTTGAAGTCTGAGTTTCCAGAGGTCTTCAGCGACGGATTGGGCAAGTATATGGGGACCCCTATCACTTTCAGCCTAGATCCCAAGGTGCCACCAATTCGCTTAAAGCCCAGAAGGGTCCCATTTGCCTTAAAGGAAAAAATTGATGCACAATTAGATAAGCTAATAGCTCAAGGAGTTTTAGAGCCCACTGACCACTCCAGGTGGGAGACACCCATAGTTACACCAGTCAAGACTGGTGGGTCAGTGAGAATCTGTGGAGACTATAAGGGGACATTGAACCATGCGCTTCAATAGAGCGCATATCCAGTTCCAGTGGTGCATCATTTACTACATTCACTTGGCAGGGGTACAGTCTTTGCCAAATTGGATCTGGCCCAGGCCCATCAACAATTAACAGTTGATGATGCCACTGCAGAGGCCCAAACCATTGTGACTCATAGAGGTGCTTTCAAATGTAAAAGGTTACAGTTTGGAGTAAGTGTGGCACCAGGCATCTTTCAAAGCCTTATGGAAAGGATGCTCCAAGGACTGCCAGAGGGTAGTACCTTACTTTGATGATGTGTTAATCTCTGCTGAAAATGACACTCAGTTACAAGAGAGACTTAGAGAAGTCCTTACCAGATTCAAAAAAGCGGGGTTAAAAGTCAAGGAAGAAAAATGCACTCTTAGAACTGACAAGGTTGAGTTCTTGGGCTATATGATTGACAAGCATGGTATCCACCCTACAGATGCCAAGGTTCAGGCAATCAAAGAAGCCCCTAGACCAAAATGTAAAACAGATTTGCAAGCCTTCCTTGGACTCATTAACTTTTATCACATGTTCCTACCTCAGAAGGCAACCATTGCAGAACCACTGCACAGATTATTAGACAAAAAGTCTGTGTGGGTCTGGGGCAGAAAAGAACAATCTGCATTTAACAATATTAAAAGACTAATCACGTCTGATGCTGTACTGATACAGTTCTCTGAGAATTTGCCTGTTGTACTGACTTGTGATGCATCCCCTTTTGGAGTGGGGGGGGGTTTGAGCCACAGGCTTCCCAGAGGGAGGGAAGCTCCTACTGCATTTTACTCTCGCACCTTGACCAAAGCAGAGAGGAACTACAGCCAACTGGACAAGGAAGCCTTGGCAATTGTTGCAGCTGTCAAGAAATTCCATGAGTATTTATATGGGAGAACATTTTTTTAAATTACATTTATATGCCGCCCTTTTCCAAAGACTCAGGGCGGCTTACAATTTTGGGATACAACCCAGTGTGTTCAGCATTTACCATTGTCACAGATCACAAACCTCTGTTAGGCATTGTGGCAGGAGACAAACCTACGCCCACTATCCTGTCACCAAGAATGCTGAGGTGGACTGAATTTCTTGCTGCTTATTCATACAAACTCATCCACAGGCCTGGCAAAGACCTTGGGCTTGCAGATGCTTTGTGTCGCTGCCCACTTCCTTCTCACACTGAGGACTTTGCTCCTGAGACTTACACCTTTTTCCTAGAAACTTTTGCCAAGCTTCCAGTACACGCTGCTGAAATTGCCAGAGAGACTGCCAAAGACACTTTATTGGCTCCTGTTATAGGCTGGATTAAGAAAGGTTGGCCTCTTCAAGAGCTACCTCAACTTGCCCAACCTTTTAAATCCAGGCAAACTGAATTATCTGTATTAAGAGGATGTATTTTGTGGGGTAACAGGGTGGTTATTCCTGCAAAACTGCAAAAGAGGTTTTGGAAATGTTACATGAGGGTCATCCAGGTATTGTCAGAATGAAGGGATTGGCCAGGAGTTATGTATGCTGGCCAGGTATTGACAAAATGGTTGAAAACTGGGTTGCATCTTGTCCCAACTGTCAGGTAGTCAGGCCTGCCCCACCTCTCGCCCCCCACAGGAATGGGAATGTCCTAGGGGCCCATGGTCCAGGATCCACATTGATTTCGCAGGTCCTACTAGAGGGCACACTTTCCTTATTATAGTAGATGCATATTCCAAATGGATAGAGGTCATCCCTATGGCATCCACCACAACTGATGCTGTCATCAAACAGCTTAAAAAGCTTTTTGTAACTCACGGGTTACCTGATGTACTCGTTTCTGACAATGGTCCTCAATTTACATCCAACCTTTTTGAATCATATCTAGCACAGCAGGGTATCAGACATGCCCTGACAGCCCCTGGGCACCCTTTGGCTAACGGCCGGGCTGAACGAATGGTACGTTTTACCAAAGAAAAGCTTCAGCAATTGGGTCCTGGGGACATCACTGAGAAAGTTGAAAAACTTCTTAATGTTCAGCACATCACTCCTAACCCATCAACTAACTTATCCCCAGCAGAGTTGTTGATGGGTAGGAAACTCAGGTCTCCCCTTGACCACCTTCATCCCACTTACGCACCCAACGCACCACTAGATTCCACTAGCAAAGTTCGCACGTTCAGTGTGGGTGATTCTGTTTATGCTAAGAACCTTATGGGTGAACCTTTATGGATTCCTGCTGAGATAACCCAAATCACAGGCCCTCGATCTTACAGGGTACAAACAGAGGATGGTGTCCTCTGGAGCAGGCACATGGATCAGCTTAGATCCAGATTACCTCAGGAACATCGCAATTGTTCCTCTCTAGTTCCCATACCTAATACCTCTTCTAGGGGAAGGGAGGATCATGAGTGTAATGAACAAGCAAGAATCAACCCCATGTGTAACGAGCTAACACGACAGGAACCATCCCAAAACCTGTCACAATACCAACAACCATTTTCACAAATGGAAGATTGCACATCATTACCTGATTTAGGTGCTGACATTGGGTTGGAGATGGATTGGGAGGAGAGACCAGGTTGTAGTAACCAAACAGGTTCTACCATTACTACAAGTCCTAGTAAGGAAATGTCAGCAAACACTTTTCCTCCCTCACAAGGTGAGAACCTTAAAACATCTGAACCATGTAGGTCTCAGCGTACCGTAAGAGCCCCACCTATTTAAAAGAATACATTAGATAGGTTGGGGTTTGAGTATGGACTGAACCTAGTGGGGAGGGGTGTTATGTATGCAGGTTTAAAGTCATTGGTTTAGTTTGAACTGTTCTTGCAAAATGTAAGAAATGATTGGTTTAAAAAGTGCGGGAAAACCCTGCACTCTGATTGGCTGGCAACTGCGGCTGCTGGCTATAAGTAGCAGCCACAGCCCAGCCAAAGTGGGTTCGTTCTGAGCTGTAGTCACTAATAAACAAAGAGCTTGAAGCACTCCGCGTCTGTCTCTTCATGCAAACTTAACAATTATTATTATTATTATTATTATTATTATTATTATTATTATTATTATTATAAATACTTTGTAGTATGATTGTGATGTGATGTATGGGGCACTGTGCTGGAGTAGCTTTCAAATTTCATTGTATTCGTGGAATGCAATGACAATAAAGGTATTCTATTCTATTCTATTCTATTCTATTATTTACTTTTAAGATTTTGTCTCCCAGGTGAGGACTTAGGTTCAAGTGAAAACTTTTCTTAACCATATCCTCTATGTGCATTGGCAAAGATGGCATTCTTTAAATAATTAAAGAGAGTTGCTTGCTGCAGCAAGTCTACAGCACTTTACTCGTTGTCCGAGGTTCCCTGCTGATGTTGTCCTGGGTTCCCGCAGGAACGAGTCTCAGCCCTCGCCGAGACAATTTAGGGGTCCTCAAGGACGAAAGAAGCCAAATAAGAGACACCACACAAGAAGTTTCTAAAGATGAGAAAGCACGAAGTGCCTGGGGTGATGTTGTGTCCCCCCAACAGATCGCAACAGTCTCTTTTATTAAGCAGATTTAGCAGGGAGGGGTAACTACAGCAAAGGGGGGAGCAGGGTGTGGAAAGTTACCAAACAGCGTGAATCTGAGCATGCGTATCAACAAAATACCACCTGGTTTACAGGAAATCACAAATTCCAATAGAATAGAAACCTAAGCTCAGAGAAAACAAAACTTAATTAGAGGAGGAAGGCAATTGGGTACTATAACTCAAGTCTGTTAGACACTAGGTATTTTGCACTTCTGAAAGGAATGCGATGGGAGTAATACACATCAATTGTGCCAGGCTCCTGTTATCTCGTAGCTCTTAACAAGGGTATGTCACATTCTTTAGCTGTGAGGCCTGGAAAAACATAAGGTACCATGTAACACCATTTGGCTGTGAGGCCTAGGAAAACATGAACCAAGGATATATCCATAGTTGCTGAGGCAGAATAGAATTTTCTCAGGATCTGATCATACATTTATATCAGGAGAACTTCTGGTATAAGTAATTTATTTTGTCTACTTCTTCTTGTGTTTAACATTGATCAAAAAGGAAATAATGACACAGGTGACCTATCATTTATCTACAGTTAAAAGAGAAAATATGTCCCAATAGAAGGTACTAAAAAAACACTAAGTAATATGTGAATAGGTCCTCCACTTTAATTTGGCTTTATTTATTTAAGACGTTCATAATCTGTTGTTAGTTTAGTAGCTGGAGTTAAACATCACAAATAGAATTTTCTTACCAAGCAAAATTTCAATAGGCCTCAAATATAATAGCTTTCAGTTAAAGAAATGGCTAAACTTTCATTTATGAACACCATTACCCGAAATCTTAATATTATGCATATTCCCAAGGCTTAAAAACTGTTCTACTAGAAGTTGTCAGTAAAATCCATTTGTTATATTAGGTACCATGATAGCAAGCTTTCTCATTAAGGCACACATCATTCATTCATTCAAGCATATTAACTTTTTTTACGAATGTGAAAGAGCTTTGCAAATAATCCATCTACTTTAAATAGAATTTTTAATTTAAAATAAAATGGATATTGGTGGCTAGTTAAGGTTATATCAAATTTTATATTTAAGGTTTTATATTATATGTAAGGTTTTACATTATTTTATTTTTATTTTGTTTGCTTTCTTGTTTTGGTCTATAAAACAAAATTACCTCTTAGCTATTTGCTGAGTAATTTGCCTGTTGTGATGATAATGGAAATGTTGGGAAGAGCTTCAGGGTATAATTTCCACAGAAATTTTTATGTCTTGAACTCCTGTAGTGGTCAAGGAAGAAACTAGTCAGTAGAAGCAATGGTTTCAGGAACTCCTTTGCCACTTGCTAAATCCTGCTCAAAAAGCCTGTTTGGATTTAAAAGTTCTAAAGTTGTAAAAGAAATCTATAAAGGATATATTTTAAGAGTAATATAGATATATTATCTAATTCAAATTGATTTATCATAGAGTGACATAATGTTTGGGGTATATTAACGTACTTTGCTCTCAGGTCAAACTTTTCACAGAAAATAGCATATATAATGTTTGAGTAATATTCATGATGGAGAAAAATACATTGAAGTAGTTCTATTAAACATTCTGTATATTAAGAAAAATCCTATAGAAGCAATATTTATAATAGCTCTGTACAAGATGCAGAAGAAATAAATGTTAGGGAAAGTTACATAAAATGCACATTTTCTTTAATGCTTTAATTGTTTAATAATAACATTTAATATTCCACTTGCTATAATAAGGAAACATACAGAACTTGGTGCTGTATATATTTAGATTAATCCATAAATACTTAGACTGTGTTCTGCACCATCTTTAATTTACACAATGTTCTTCTTTTCCAATATCACAAAAGCTGCATGTAAGATTGGTTGACAAGGCCCTCTTTGTAAAACTCCATCCCAGAGAAGTAAAAGCAGCTAAAATTCAATATGTGGTGGCTATATGTTCAGTGATTGTTTGTTTGGTGGTTACCCAAAGCCAAGAAAGTTGCAACCATCCTTTGCATATGAGGTTCTATGCATATAAGCACAAAGAATTTTACAATAAAAATAAAATGTACAGAAATTAATGGAGCAGAGCATTTGCTTCCATCCTAAGTTCCATATCTCATGATATTTAGGCTATTATGAATGTATTTTAGTTTTTGAGAAAGTAATTGGACATAAACTTAAGTGGATGTCTATTTCAATCAGGGATGTCAAACTTGATTTCATTATGGGCCACATCAGGGTTGTGTTTGACTTGGGGGGCCAGGGTGGGCATGGCCAGGGTGAGTGTGACCAGGGTGGATGTGACCAGCATGACATCACTTGCATCGGGGGTGCCTGTGGTGGCCTGACAGCTCTGCCAGAGAAAACAGGTTTCCGAGCTCCATTTTTGGCTGTGATGGCCTCCTGCAACCCTCTGCCAGCAAAAACAGAAATCGGGAGGGCCATGCACAGCCCTCACAAGCTCCATTTTCACTGGCAGAGACACCGCAAGTTGGTCCTTCAATATTTCCAGGGCGGTCCCACAGGCCAGATCTAAGCAGGCCAAATCCGGCCCCTAGGCCTTGAATTTTACACCCCAGATTTCAATCAACATGATACAATATTTCAAACCTAAGATTTTATTTATTTATTTTTATTTATTTATTTTGTCAATCGCTAACAAGATAATAAGTATAAGGATAAACATAGTTGTGAATACATGAAATGAATACATATAAGAGAAATAAAAGAAACAATAGGACAGGAATGGTAGGCACGTTGGTGCGCTTATGCACGCCCCCTACAGACCTCTTAGGAAAGAGGTGAGGTCAATAGTAGACAGTCTAAGGTTAAGATATATATATATTATATATTTTAAGATATTTTAAAAATATATTTAAAATATATTATATATTTTAAGATATATATTATATATATTAAGGTTAAGATATAGAACGAGAAATAGATAAAAGCTGAGATGTTTTTCTAAACCTAAAGTCCGCAAAGACTTCTCAGATATGCCCTTTCTGCCCAATTAGCAATTTCTTATGAATAATTAATGTGCGCATATATGTATATATGTATATAAATATGTGTGTGTTTCTGCATGTGTGTGTGCTATATTCTACTCCCATATGTGAATAAATCTATAATACATATTCTGGTTTCTTTTCAGATTGTATAAATGTTTCATCTGCTGTATAAGATTCAAGAACATATGTACTTGGACAATTTTATGTCTGGAATGTGGAAATACAAATGCCTTGCCAATAGATGTCTATATCTAGAATTAATCTCCTACAATTCTATTCCACTTTACAAATAAATGCATAAAACAAAACAAATCTCTATTGCACAGTCAAAGACCCCATATTTCAGGGTCTGTTTTTTTACCTTCTTTCTATGGAGTGTGAATAAATCAAATTAAACTACCAGTGAATGCCTTTTTTCCAATGAACTCACCTGAGCAATATTCATAAACAAAGAATCACCATGCATATGACTCATTTTCTTATTTTAACAGATGGAACTAAACACAGACACAGAATGATTCAGGAATGTTTTGAGCTTCTCCACATTTTTCACATAAAATGTAGCTATTCAGTTTTTAAGGAAGAAATATATAATATCACTCAATTATCATTAAGGGTTCATAAACATAACATTGCTACTAAATAAGTTAATTTGAGATGAAACTGCAAGGTTTTGTATAGATTAAAGAGTTATTGAATGATCAGTTCTGTTAATTGTTTAAAAATATAAATTCGTTTGTGTGTCCTCCGAGTTCTGGAAGATACACTTCATTTGCATTGGCATAGCAGATCAAAAGTGTTACAATTAGAAATAATCTTGGAAGAGTTAGAAAAATTATAGTAATTTTTTAAAAAAAATTCTATGCACTGCCATCATGAAACTGTGGATGTCTAAGAATAAATTGAGCACTTACTTTAAATAGAATTAATTCAAAAGAACTGCAATTAAAATGTATTAGGACTGGTTCTTCAGTGCCTCTACTGAGTCCCACCTCAGAAAGTAATTCAAGAGTTTTCTCTATATTGCTTTCCATTTTATTCCTTCCATAGTTAATGTAACATACTAAAATGTAATTCAGGTTTTGTGTGGTGTGAAATTCAAATGTAAATGATGCTATATAAATAATAAAATGTATCTTATTGTTGCTTGAAGTTTTCTGCATAGCTTTAACATTTATATTTTAAGTCAAGTTATGAATTTTAATTTATTTATTTGTTGGTATCTCTATATATCAGAAAAGTTACTAATGTAGTTCATAATCTCATTACAGTTAAACTTTTCACGTGATTCCCACTTTTCTAAAATGCAATATTCTCCAAGTATGCTGAGCTATATTGTTTTGAATCTCTGGCATGTCCTTGGGATTATTGTAAATTAACAGTTTGAATTATTATGCCATTATTAAGTTTCCATCTAAAAATTGGGAAATAAGGTGGGAGGTAGCCAAATATAAAAAATGAAAGTGTTTATTTATTTGTTTATTTATTTATTTTATTCTGCTTTTATAATTTTTATAAATATATGACTATTGAGTGAATGTTGAATAAAATCTCAATTTGATTAGTTAACAAATTTACTTTTTGCTCTAGTTGTATTCATATCCCCCTTTTAAACAAAAAATTATTATTGCAATAACAGTTATGATATTAATATATTTTACAACCTTCCTGAATTGTTATCAGTTCCTATTTAAAATAATTGGAGCACCACATGGCTTTTCAATATTGAAGATCTTTCAGTGAGAGAACTGAAAGGAAAGGAAACAGTAATCAAAGCAGAACATGGTATTTACAGATAACAGATCAGAGTTGGAAGGGACCTTGTAGGTCATCTAGTCCAACCATCTGACCAAGCAGGAGACCCTACACCATTTCTGACAAATGGCAGTCCAATCTCTTCTTGAAAGTCTCAAGTGATGATGCTCCCACAACTTCTGAGGGCAACTTCTGTTCCATTGGTTGATTGTTCTCACTGTCAGAAAGTTTCTCCTTATTTCCAGGTTAAATCTCTCCTTGATCAGTTTCCATCCATTGTTCCTTGTCTGGCCTACAGGTGCTTTAGAAAATAGCTTGACCCCCTTCCTCTCTGTGGCATCCCCTCAAATATTGGAAGACCGCTATCATGTCTCCCCGGGTCCTTCAAGGAATTCAAGGAATGTAAAATAATTCTCTATAGTTACACTACTGAAATAATGAGAAACACACTTAAGCACAAAAAAGAAATCATCAGAAGCAATCTGGCATCAGTTAATATATCAGATGCTGACTCAAACATCAAGTTAAACAACAACAAAAATTCATCTACTGGAAAAGATAAAATGTGAGCCAGGTTATGCGTTGTCATGCAGAAGAGATTTCCAGATCCGGAGATTTGGAAAAGTAGCATAATGACATTTGTTGTTTGGGTCTAGTTGAATGGAGTTGCCTTTTAATTATTTTATTTGTTTTATTTATTTTGTTCAGTTTGTCATGACATCTTTTTTTCTAATATGGTTATTTATTTTCCAGAGGGTTTTGCTTTGTTCTGTTTTGTATTATACACCACACAGAATCTCACTGCTTGAGTTAGGCACCCTCATGAATGCTATAAATGCATACATACATGCATGCATACCATACATCAGTGGTGGGATTCAATTTTTTTTACTACCGGTTCTGTGGGCATGGCTTGGTGGGCGTGGCAGGGGAAGGATACTGTAAAATCTCCAGTCAGAGGTGGTATTTGCTGGGTTTCCGAACTACTCAAAATTTCTGCTACCGGTTCTCCAGAACTGGTCAGAACCTGCTGAATATCACCTCTGCCATACATACAGTAAAAGGTTGATTATAATTAACCTGCTGCTGACATATATATAGCTGGCCATGACCAAAATTGAATAGTTACTTTATTATCAGGAAATGATTCTGATTCTGTTATGAATGGAAAAGACACAAGGAAATAATATAATGGTATAATATAATACATTGCAAAAATTTTGACAGCTTCAAATTATTTTTGAATCTGGATAGTCCAGATTTTTAAAAAGTTTTACCTCTACCCACTGCCAAATGTCTTAGTAAAGAAGCTAAAATCCCATATGTATATGTGTGAGTGAGCAGGAAATGGGGGAGAAAACAAAAGACAACTATGCATATTTTTTAAAACTAATATGGTAGGAGAAGAATTTGCCTAATTTGATGAGGATCTATCTAGTAGCATTCCTTATTACTACAAAAAGTTTTAGTTAGAGTGTTCTCTCTTTCTCTTTCTCTTTCTCTTTCTCTTTCTCTTTCTCTTTCTCTTGTGTGTGGATGAGTGTGTATTTCTGTTTTTCTTTCCCAAGCTCTTAGGATGATATCAACCCTGAAGCTGACCACACTGAGGCCATTGGAGCTGAGGGATAGGGAGGAGGGAATAAAGATAGTTGGGATTTGTAGGCAAAACAAAATACTTTCTGCTGGGAACCAAGGACATTCTCACAGGTGGGCAGAGAGAGGAGGAATGATGTCACCAGGGAACAGGGTGGCACCTTGATTGAACCATGTGACTATGTGGGAAAAGGGAGAAACTTTTAATTAGGTGAAAATTGTGGGAATATTTAGTCAGTTTTCACCAGTCTGTGCCAATATGACATGCCAAATAAAACTGTTTTCTGACAAATCACCCTGCCTCAGAGTTCTGTTTGCTATGAGCAGGGGTGGGATTCTATCAGTTCGCACCTATTCACTAGAACCGCTTGTTAACATTCTAAGCAGTTCGGAGAACTGGTTGTTAGAAGAAATTACTGGCCTAATCCTGTAAGGAAGGCAGGAAGGAAACATTCTGGTGTTGCTTACAGAAACTGCCTCTCTGTTAACCCTTATTACATTTTTGGCAGGACTAGACTTCCTGTCTCAGGAATGTCTCTGGAGTTTTTTCCCCCTCCTTTGCTGGTACTTTGCTTGTGTGGAGTGACCATTTTTCACACTTACGACTATTGCAGCAGCCCCACAATCATGAGAGGCCAGGCGAGGAGATGTGTGCCTCAATGTGAGTGATATTGAGTTGGCCACACCCAGCCAATAACATGACCACCAAGCCATGTCCACCCAGGCACATGACCACCAAGCCATGCCCACCACCTAAGCCACGCCCACAGAACCGGTTGTTAAAAATTTTGAATCCCACCCCTGGCTATGAGCATATTACTTGGAACCCTGACAGACAGTGCTGGGATTCAAAAAGATTTTACTACTGGTTCTGTGGGCGTGGCTTTGCGGGCATGGCTTTGTGGGCATGGCAGGGGAAGGATACTGTAAAATCCCCATTTCCTCCCCAACCCACTAACCTGCTTTCCAGCTCCGTTCTCCTGTGCAGGACAACAAAAAAAGATACAGCTGACCAGCTGGGACTCAGGAGGCAGAGAATAGATGGGGGCGGGGCCAGTCAGAGGTGGTATTCAAAACTACTCAAAATTTCCACTACCGGTTCTCTGAACTACTTAAAATTTCCGCTACTTGTTCTCCAGAACTGGTCAGAACCTGTTGAATACCACCTTTGCTGACAGATGGTTAATATTTTTATAAATGATTACCTCTCTTAGGTGATGGGCATTTGTGAGTATAAAAAGTATATTTCTAACAAGCAATAATCTCTATAGGAAAACTGAATGGTGCTAATCTTGGGTTTTGGTCCCACAATTGGGTGATAATATAGTAATATCCCACTTTAACATTTTTAATTGAAGTAATAATTTTATGACCTTTACAAGATTATTGTATAATTTAATCAGAATTGTTAATCAGAATTAGCTTTGCAAATAACAGTTGGGTGAATAGCAATGTGTGTATGAATGTCAAACTGTATCCAAATAATTTGATTCAAATATAATTTTTGTATTCCCTTATTTAATAACAAAGAGCTAAAGCCTTGGTTACTGGAATTGCCTGATATAGAGCTAAATATTAGAAAGAAATGTATTGAAATGTGAGAATATATAGTATTGCAGACATGTTGCTATATGTTCACATTTGGCAACTTAGAAATTGATTTTTTTTTAAAAAAAAAAGTGTATCACATTTGGGTAAATGTTGCTTGGAAAGTAGCATCTATTATTTATAAACAATTTCCAGGGTGGGGTATTTGTAACCCTAAACACATACTATTTCTTATCCATGTGTTTGGAATGTAATCTATTGGTATTTAAACATCTTCACTTGACAGAGACTCCAAATTTCATGCCCTTAATGTAAAATTAAACCTTAATATGTGGATTTGATGCTAAGCATTTCAAGTAGACTCTTAGAATTATCTGCTTTCCTGCACAGCAGGTGACTAATATGTACTGATCCAGAATGCTGATTTTAGTCAAACATCCTGCACATTAACTTTGAATCAGGTATTTAATAATGCCCTTAATTTCTCTGCTTACCACGGCCACATGCTGTTTGAAACAGTTATTTAATTAGCTGATAAATGAACACAACTAATTTGCCCCAACCCCAATTTTTGTATACACTTACACAATGACTGTAGCTCTGAGTGAAGAAGATGCTCTTGCTTGTTACGGATAATATGTATGTAACAATTTGCAAGTTTAGACCAAAGCAGTGGTGCTTATGCCCTTCAGCTACCTATATTAGTATCCACATTATGCTTCTTGTTTTTTCTGAGGTATTTTTTTATTTTTTTATATTTTATTCATATTTATATGCCACCCTTCTCCGGAGACTCAGGGTGGCTTACAATTTTTGGAGCACAACCCAATGTGCTCAGCAATAGCCTTCATTCCATTGTATATGCCTGCTTATTACTAGGGCTTTTTTGGCCCCTCCAAGTGGCATTTTTACAAAGTCAGCTTATTGCCCCCAACAATCTTGGGTCCTCAATTTACCTACCCTGGGAGGATTGAAGGCTGAGTCAACCTTGAGCCTGGTGGGATTCAAGCCTGCACTAATTGCAGGCAGCTGGAACTAAGTGCTAGGCATTTAACAGCCTGTACCACCAAGGCTCCCTATGTAATAAAAAAGTTCTTTATTTAAAAAAATAAATTCCAAAATTTTATACTATATATTTCCAGTCATTTGGGTTTTTACATGTCCCCTATATGTGATAAAACATTTTCTCTGTTTCGTGTCATTTCTATTTTTACTATATAATTTGTTTAATTAGATCAGGGGTCTCCAACCTTAGCAACTTTGAGACTTGTGCACCTCAACTTCCAGAATTCCTCAGCCAGCAAAGCTTAAAGTTGTTAAGGTTGGAGACCCCTGGCTGACTTAGATTATATAAATGACTATCTCTGTATCATATCAAAGTAAACGTGCATATATAACAGAATAACAGAGTTGGAAGGGATCTTGAAGGTCTTTTAATTTCCAAACCCTGTTCAAGCAGGAGACCTGATACCATACCATACCATTCTATCATTATCATTATCATTATCATTATTATTATTATTATTATTGTTATTATTATAACATTGGATTTCTATGCTGCCCCATCTCCCTAGGGACTCGGGGCGGCGTACAATCATAAAAACAATACAAATACTATACAATTAAAAAAAAATTAAATATGAAACCCAATATTCAAATTAAAACAATAATACAATTCATTAAAACCCCCATCCCCCTCCTCAGTTCAGATCGGTGAGTTGGAACAACCATGTTTTCAGGCCCCACCAGAAGGACCGGAGGTCGGGAGCCACCCGAAGCTCCAGGGGGAGCTGGTTCCATAGGGTGGGTGCTCCCACAGAGAAGGCCCTACCCCTAGGGGTCACCAGCCGACACTGTCTGGCCGATGGCACCCCAAGGAGGCCCTGCATGTGAGAGCACACGGGACGTTGGGAAGCCGTTATTGGCAGCAGGGTCTCCCTCAAGTACCCTGGACCTAACCATGTAGGGCTTTATAGGTCAACACCAGCACCTTGAATCTCATACCAAGAGGCTGTCCAGTCTCTTCTTAAAAGCCTCCAGTAATGGAGCACCCACAACTTCTGATGCAAGCCATCCTCTGGTTACTTGTTCTCATTGTTGGGAAATCCTCCTTAGTTCTAGATTGCTTCTCTTACTTGATTAGTTTACATCCATTGTTTCTTGTATTGCCTTCTTTTGCTTTGGAAAATAATTTGACTCCCCCTCTTCTTTGTGGCAGCCGCTCAAATATTAGAACACTGCTATCATGTCCTTTTCCCCAGACTAGACAAACCTAATTTCTGTAATCGTTCTTCATATCTTTTAGCATCCAGCCCCATACTAATCTTTATTGCTCTTTTCTCTATTCTTTCTAGAGTCTCTACATCTTTTTTTTATAATATGGTGACTGAAACTGGATACAGCATTCTAACTGTGGCGTTGCTAAGGCTTCATAAAGCAGTACTCGTATTTTACATGATCTTTATTCTGGCTCTCTGTTAATACAGTATATGTCTTAACAGATTGTATTGGCTTTGTATGAGCATTTCACTGAGTGAAGAGGTTTCAGGAGTGTTTTGAGTAAACTTGCTTTTAGGTCAGTAAGCATTCAATTTGAGTTCCTTCAACTGTTGATATATATTACAGTCAGAAATGATGGAATTTGTTCAGAATATTGCAGCATAAATTCAGCGCCAGAAAAGTAAACACAGATGGCTGAGGCTTCATTTAACTTCTTTATAAACACATAAAGTAAATTTTACAATACCAGTTGTAAATTTCTCAAACATAGAGCAAACTCAAACAGATGTTACAGGTTCAGAGCAGAAAAGCAATTCAGGAACTCAGAAACAGACATCAGTTTCACTTTAGTTCAGCAGGCAAGCAAGGCACACAGCAGAGGAGAGAAGCAGTTTCATTTTCAATAGACAGACTCAGAACTTAACATAGCATCAGAGCTTTGGAGCTTAATATAGAGCCACACCTGGGCTACTTTTAGTCTCAGTTTCCAAACAGTCCTCATTGCTCGACTTAGTTGCTATGCCTATTCATTGGCTGACCTTGTTATCATGCTCTATTCTAGTTCATAAATATTATCTGACAGAATTTGTAGGCCAATCTATCTGAGAATAACAACATCTTAGAATATTTCTTAAATCAATGCTTATTTTATCAGAGGAAGCACTTGGAAACACCTGAAAAGTTTGGTAATGCCATAATCACAGGAATTTAAAGAATTATCAGTTACAAAACTGAACAATTTTTCCTTTAGTTGATCATTGTTGTTCAGTCATTTAGAAACTTGTTTCATTCAGTGAGTTCATGGATGTCATTTTACCAGTTATCCGATGAAATTTAATTTAATCTAGCATTGAATTATTTAATAATAATAATTTATCAAATGTGCATGCTGCCCAACAGCCAGCAGCTTGGCCAGACTCCCAGTGACTATTGTTTGTTCTTCTTGTGGTCCAAAATATTCTCACTTTCTCTGGCACCACTGTTCAAATGCATTACATTTTCTTTATTCAGCCTCCACAACCACATTCCATAATTAGGAAAAATGTGGCTTTACAATACATTCCTTAGTTGTCAGTGTGATGTCTATGCACTTTAATACACTGTCTAGAACTGTCACAATTATTTTTCCAGGTATCAATCATGTTTTTGAACCTAGCAAGATAAACACCATTACTGTTTTGATTTCTTATCTGCCTATTGGCACTGAGTAGGCAAAGTTTTTTGGTATAAAATTAGTTTTCTTAATATGGAAAAACAGATACACATTGTAGTCTCTTGCACAGTGGCAGATTAAGGCTCACTGGTGCCCTAAGCACTTGGTGCCTCCTCCTTTGCACATACTGTACAAACAAAGCCATATTCTCAACTTTGTGCTTCCCCTTTTGGGCCTGGTGCCCTAAGCACGTGCTTAGTCTGCTTCATGGTTAATACACCACTGATCTTGCAGCTTCCTTAAGGTTTTCTCGCTTTTAAAAATCAAAGTAATATCATCAACATGTCTCTGGTTACTGGAAGTTTATTCCAAGAATCTTAAGTTCATTTCAATTTCATTTTTTAGCCAAGCATTTTTCATGATACATTGTATACAGTAAGTAAGTTAAATAATAATGGAATAATGTCAACCTTGGCATAATCCTTTTTTCAGTTTTGAACCATTGTTGCTCCATATTATGATATACAGTAACTGTTATTTCCTGGATATTATGCAATTTTTTCAAGTATCAAATAAGTTTTAGTACATCCATGTTTTAGGAGCCTTCCCCAATTTCTTTTAGTGCTCCATTTGTCAAAACTCTCTTTATAATCAAGCAAGCAAGCAGGCACCTTCTTGAAACTTCCTTATCCCATTCACTATCCAGACTGCTGTTTAGGATATTTGAGAAACCTTTGATTCTTCTGAATCCAACTTGCATATCTGACACATGTCATTCCTTGTAATGTTGTTGTGGTTCTTGAGGCATTGTTCCTTAATTAGAATATGGCTCCCTTGATGTTGTCACATGCCTTATCAGGGAGGGCAATGCAGTTGTTTGCACTTATCCAAAATCAACAGCAGAGTCTGTACATTTTTCCAACAACGTAGGGGATTCAGAATGCAAAGCACCTATGATGCAGAAGTATAGAAAGCTTACAAATAGTATGGTTGATATTTGGCAGATGGGAAAAAATACTCCTTCCTCCCAGAGAATATCTCAATTATGTATTTACTGCAAATCAATGCCTAGGATTATGGGCACATGTAAGGAGCTGTAACACAGAGTAATAAAAATTCTGTATGATCTTTATTCTAGTTACAAGGATATAGTGTGATACAAAATATGCGCTGCGCATGGTCACTCAGGCGCTCATCACCTCTAGGTTCAACTACTGCAATGCTCTCTATATGGGGCTGCCCCTGCATCTCATACGGAGACTTCAGCTGGTGCAAAATGCAGCCGCGCAGGTAGTGATGGGAGCGTCCCGATTCTCCCATATTACACCCCTCCTGTGCGACCTGCATTGGTTGCCAGTTGCCCTCCGTGTGAGATTCAAGGTTTTGGTAACAACTTATAAAGCCCTGTATGGCTTGGGTCCAGGGTACTTGCAAGAACATCTCCTTCCACTGACGAACACCAATTGCCCTGTGCGCTCCCACAGACAGGGCCTCCTGGGGATACCGTCAGCTAAACATTGTAGGCTGGCGTCCCCTAGGGGTAGGGCCTTCTCTGTAGGGGCGCCCACCCTCTGGAACCAACTACCCCTTGAGTTGCGCTTGGCCCCTGATCTCCGCTCCTTCCGCCGCGACCTCAAAACATGGCTATTTTTGCAATCCGGCCTGGACTGACAGGGGATTATTATTATTATTATTATTTTATTAGACTTGTATGCCGCCCTTCTCCCAAAGGACTCAGGGCGGCGAACATAGAAAAAGAAATATATTTACAATAAAAAGATATTAAATAAAGAACAAGTCTATAAATACAAGAAACATTAAAACAGTTAAAATTACGGTAATAAACAGTAATATTAAAACAAACCCGCCCCCAGGTCAATCCAGGCCGGCCTGCTGAAACAGCCAAGTCTTTAGGTCTCGACGAAAGGAGCGGAGATCAGGGGCCAAACTAAGATCCGCAGGGAGCTGATTCCATAGGGCGGGCACTCCCACAGAAAAGGCCCTAGCCCTGGGGACCGTCAGCCAACAATGCCTGACCGACAGTATTCCCAGGAGGCCCCTCCTGTGGGAGCGCACAGGGCGATCGGAATGTGATGCTGGCAGGAGGCGTTCCCGCAAGTACCCTGGACCCAAGCCATTTAGGGCTTTATAAGTTGTTACTAACACCTTGAAGGAAACCTGGAAGGCAACTGGCAGCCAATGCAAGTCGCGCAGGAGGGGTGTAACATGGGAGTATCGGGATACCCCCATCACAGCCCGCGCGGCCGCATTCTGCACCAGCTGCAACCTCCGAGTAATCCGCAAGGGTAGCCCCATGTAGAGAGCATTGCAGTAGTCAATTCTGGAAGTGACGAGTGCATGAGTGACCGTTCGAAGGGCATCTCGGTTCAGATAAGGGCGAAGCTGCCGAACCAGCCGAACCTGGGCAAAAGTCCCCCTGGCCACAGCTCCCACTTGCTCCTCCAGATTGAGCTGTGCATCCAGGAGGACACCCAGATTCCTCGCCCTATCCACGGCGGGCAACACCTTCCCCCCATGACCAAAGATGGCACATCCACTGAACACCGAGATGCCGGTAAGAACAGCCACTCAGTCTTGGCTGGGTTAAGCTGGAGTCTGTTACTCCCCATCCAGGCCTGCACCGCCTCCAGGCATCGGGACATCACCGAGAGACCATCACTGATCTGGTCTGGCGTGGAGATATACAACTGGGTATCATCTGCATATTGATTATACCTCACCCCGAAATCTCGGATGATCTCGCCCAGCGGTTTCATGTAGATATTAAACAGGAGAGGTGAGAGAACAGACCCCTGTGGCACCCCACAAGTGAGGGGCCTTGGGGCCGATCTCTGCTCTCCTGCCAACACCGACTGTGAGCGGCCCGAGTGGTAGGAGGAGAACCACCACAGAACGATGCCCCCCACTCCCAACCCCCGGAGCCGCCGCAGAAGGATACCATGATTGATGGTATCGAAAGCTGCTGAGAGATCTAAAAGGACCAGGACAGAGGAAAAGCCCCTGTCCCGAGCCCTCCAGAGATCATCCACCAGTGCGACCAATGCTGTCTCGGTGCTGTGTCCGGGCCTGAAACCCGATTGGTACAGGTCGAGATAATCAGTTTCCTCCAGGAACAGCGGAAGCTGTTGAACCACCACGCTCTCAACAACCTTTGCTAAAAAAAAAAAAAGCGAAGGTTGGAGACTGGACGATAGTTGTTCAAAAAGGTTGGGTCCAGAGCAGGCTTCTTGAGTAGGGGTCTCACCACTGCCTCTTTCAAGGCGGCGGAAAAAAACCCCTCACTCAAAGAGGCATTGACAACTGCCTGGAGCCAACCACGTATAACCTCCCTGGAGGCATAAACCAACCAGGAAGGACACGGGTCCAATAAACACGTGGTGGAAGACAGCCTCCACATGATCCTGTCCACTTCATCCAGGGAGACAGGGTCAAACTCAACCCAGATAGGATCCACAAGACTCATCGCCACTCCATCATCCAAACCCTGCCAATCGGAGTCCAACCCGGCCCGAATCTGAGCGATCTTATCCGCCAGATGTAAACTAAATTCCTCTGCTCTGCCCCGCAAAGGGTCCCCCCTCTCCTCCAAATGCAGGAGGGAGTGAGTGACCCTAAACAGGGCCACAGGGTGATCATCTGTGGATGTGATCAGAGCAGAGAAGTAAGCACATCTCGCTGCTCTAATCGCTTCCAGGTAAGTCCTAATATAGGCTCTTAGCTGGACACGGTCAGACTCGGAACGACTGGTCCTCCACCTGCTCTCCAGGCATCTCCTCCGCCGCTTCATCCCCCGAAGCTCCTCCGAAAACCAAGGAGCCAAACAAGGTCTGCGGCGAGGGAGAGGCCGCAAGGGGACAACCTGGTCGAGCGCTGCTGAGGCCGCCTGTTGCCAGGCGGCCGCCAAGGTCTCGGCCGGGCTGTGGTCAAGGGAGGTGGGCAAGAACCCCAGGGCCGTCTGAAACCTCTCCGGGTCCATCAGGCACCTGGGGCGGAACCATCGTATCGGCTCCTCATCCCAGCAGCGAGGAGCAGCCAATTGGAAGACCAGCCTCAGGAGATAGTGATCTGTCCATGATAGGGGTAGAGTAACTGGAGATCCACCCCCCAGATCACTACAGCACTGCCCCGAGATAAAAACCAGGTCGAGCATGTTCCCCCCCTCATGGGTGGGTCCCTGAATCACCGGGGTCAGGTCCATGGCTACCATGGATGCCAAGAACTCCCGAGCCAATCCAGACGCCACTCCCAGAGAGGGCAGGTTGAAGTCCCCCAGGACAATAAGCCTGGGAAACCCCACCGCCACCCCCGAGAGGGCATCCAGCAGCTCGGGAAGGGCCGTTGCAATGCAGCTGGGGGACAGGTACGTCAACAACAGGCCCAACCGACCACCCGGGCCCAACCTCAGGAGGAGGGACTCACACCCGCCTATCTGCGGGACAGTGGCCTCCCTTGGAAACAAGGTC
The DNA here is from genome assembly GCA_009733165.1 of Naja naja. Lineage (NCBI taxonomy): Eukaryota > Metazoa > Chordata > Lepidosauria > Squamata > Elapidae > Naja > Naja naja. The sequence continues at coordinate 81,033,380 of CM019151.1, read as the reverse complement.
TCCCTAATAACAATGGCAACTCCTCCGCCCCTTCCCTGGGCTCGTGACCAGTGCAGCACCCGGAAACCTGGGGGACATAGATCACACAGAGAGACACCCCCCTCCGGTCCCAACCAGGTCTCCGTAATACATGCCAGATCCGCAGCCTCCTCCTCAATAAGTTCACGGAGGAGGGGGGCCTTATTAGCTACGGATCTGGCATTTACATACACCAATCTGAGCCCAGGGACCACAACTCAGTGTTTTAATTTGATTATTTATTTGGCATAATTTAATATCTTTTTAATTTCTTTTAACTTTTGTACTTTCTGTCTTTTATGTACACCGCCCTGAGTCCTTCGGGAGATGGGGTGGCTATAAGTCCAAATAAAACAAACAAACAAACAAACAAACAAAATAGGACCAAATGGAAGTATTTATCTTTCATATTTTCCACAAACACTCCTTTTATGAAAAGCAGAGCTCTTGAGAGAGAACCCTGCAAAGTTTCCTGAAGATTTGACTTTGGAATGTATCAAGCATTTGCTACTATGTTTCATTCCTCAAGCGCAGTCATTTGCGATTCAAAGATCCAAATTTTAGCAGTGAAATGCTTAAATAGAAGGCTAAGGTGTCCAGAGTAAAAATATAAATTGACATGTGTTCTTCACTGTTTTTCTGCTGAGGATTGATATGTCTTGCCTGCTATTGTTTGCACAGACTTGTTGGCACTGGGATTTGAAGAGACTATGAAAGGTGATGATGATAAAGTATAAAATCTCCTATGCTTGCTCTTTGCTCTATACCTTAACATTTCCAAAGTCTCATCAATTAACACACAATGTTGGAATGAACTTTTCTAAATTTTCCAGGTTGCCTTGTCACACTCCATTCATTTCCAGTTCATCAGCATGTTATCCATTGTGGTCAGTCAAAGCAAAATTATTATCTCTCATGAACTCATTATCTCAGGCAAATAATTGAAAGTCTGATAAGTACTTACAAACTTGTTTCAGTTTCTGCATCTTTAATTTGTTGTTGGTCTTGTGACTTAATTGTGAAATGCAGTTTGCAAGAAATTTTGGTAATGGATCATTACCTTTAATGAAGGACACAGTCTATTTGGTTACTTTTTTTAGAAGTCTCAGAACAAAGTTGTGATCTATAGGAAATTCTGCTGGGCGACCCACCATAAACAATTTCACTGATTTATAAAGCCAGGAATTGATATTAGGCTCCTCTAAACTTCTATAGTACATTATCATAAGAGCCGAGAGACGTCGACTGTCTGTATTGCTGCTGGCTGAAGCAAGACTTCTCCCAAATGTTGTAGTAGCTTTACCATGGCATTATGCAAATTTGTTATGTATAAATTCACTTCCTGTTGGAGTTGTGATAGTATGTTTAAACAAGTTGTTCAATGGGTAGTAAGATATCCCAAGAATTGTATTATCACAATCAAAGATCATTTAATACTCTTCAAAGGAAAATATAAGCTTTTCAAGACTGATGTCATATTTTTGATCACATGCAACTTTATGTTAAAATATTATTATTTTATTATTATTATTTATTTAGACTTGTATGCCGCTCTTCTCCCTGAGGACTCAGGGTGGCGAACATTTAAAAACCAAACAAATTACAATAAAAATAATTAAATAACTACAAGTCTAAAACCAGTTAATTAAAATTGAATTAAAACAACTAAAATAACCCACCCCCGGGTCAGTCCAGACCAGCCTGCTGAAATAGCCAGGTCTTCAGGTCTCAGCGAAAGGAGCAGAGATCAGGGGCCAAATGGAGATCCACAGGGAGCTGATTCCACAGGGTGGGCGCTCCCACAGAAAAGGCCCTAGCCCTGGGAACCGCCAGCCGACAGTGTCTAACTGATGGAATCCCAAGGAGGCCCCTCCTGTGGGAGCGCGCGGGGTGATAGGAGTGTGATGCTGGCAGGAGACGTTCCCGCAAGTACCCTGGACCCAAGCCATTTAGGGCTTTATAAGTTGTTACTAACACCTTGAAGGAAAACTGGAAGGCAACTGGCAGCCAATGCAAGTCGCGCAGGAGGGGTGTAACATGGGAGTATCGGGATACCCCCATCACAGCCCGCGCGGCCGCATTCTGCACCACTGCAACCCCCAGGTGGTCCGCAAGGGCAGCCTCATGTAGAGAGCGTTGCAATAGTCAATTCTGGAAGTGCCGAGCACATGAGTGACCACTCGAAGGGCATCTCGGCTCAGATATGGGCACAGCTGGTGAACCAGCCGAACCTGAGCAAAAGCCCCCTGGCCACAGCCCCCACCTGCTCCTCTAAACTGAGCTGTGGATCCAGGAGGATGCCCAGATTCCTCGCCCTATCCACGGGGGGCAACACCTCTGCCCCCATGGCCAAAGATGGCACATCCACTGAAAATCGAGATGCCGGTAAGAACAGCCACTCAGTCTTGGCCGGGTTGAGCCGGAGCCTGTTACTCCCCATCCAGAGCTGCATCGCCTCCAGGCACCAGGACATCATGGAGAGAGCATCACTGATTTGGTTTGGGGTGGAGATGTAAAGCTGGATATCATCCGCATATTGGTGATACCTCACCCCAAAACCTCGAATGATCTCGCCCAGTGGTTTCATGTAGATATTAAACAGGAGAGGTGAGAGAACCGACCCCTGCAGCACCCCACAAGTGAGGGGCCTCAGGGCCGATCTCTGCTCTCCTGCCAACACCGACTGCGAGCGGCCTGAAAGGTAGGAGGAGAACCACCGTAGAATGGTGCCCCCCACTCCCAATCCCCGAAGCCGCCGCAGGCCTGAAACCCAATTGATACAGGTCTAGATAATCAGTTTCCTCCAGGAACAACGGAAGTTGCTGAACCACCACGCTCTCAACAACCTTCGCTAAAAAGCGAAGGTTGGAGACCGGACGATAGTTGTTTAAAACGGTTGGATCCAGAGCAGGCTTCTTGAGGAGGGGTCTGACCACTGCCTCCTTCAATATATTTGTAGTTCAATGTATTTGTAGTTCAACGTATACAATGTAGTTCTATGTATTTTGTAGTATTACTAACAATCAATTTATCTACAATGTTTTATAGCAGGGGTCCCCAAACTTGGCAACTTTAAGACTTGTGGACTTCAACTCCCAGAATTCTACAGCCAGCATAGCAGCATAGCATCCTAGCAGCATAGAATTCTGGGAGTTGAAGTCCACAAGTCTTAAAGTTGCCAAGTTTGGAGACCTCTGGTTTATAGATTTGAGGCTCCCAGCTTTTCAATAAGACCAATTTCCTTAATTTTCATAAGATTTACAAATCTTCATCCCTCGTGTATATGCATATTATTGAGTGACAGCTGTTATTTGTGTCCTTCGTTAACATTGATAACTTCAGAATGAATCAAGATTCTTGACAAAACTAAGATATTTAGTGCAAAGATAATTTCCACTGTCATGATTACAGAAGGCTGGAATTCGAAAATTATGATATGATGAAGCTGATAATGAAACTTCATTACACTCACAATAATCAATAACCAAGTCTTAGTTTTATTGAAACGTGTCTTTCTAAAAGCTGTAGCCAGTATTGAATAGGCTTTTTCTTTTCCTCTGTAGCTTGAGCACTTCTACAAGCCCAAACTATTCTTGTAAACTTTGGGTACTACTGTGTTTCCCCGAAAATAAGACACTGTCTTATATTTTTTTTGGCTCCCAAAAACACACTAGGTCTTATTTTCGGGGTAGGTCTTATTTTTGGGGTAGGTCTTATTTTTGGGGTAGGTCTTATTTTCGGGGAAACACGGTAGAAGATTTGTTCATTAAAATGAAATTCAGAACTGAACAACATTTGACCTGGACCCGGAGGTGTTATTCAGCAAGTTCTGACCAGTTCTGGAGAACCGATAGCGGAAATTTTGAGTAGTTCGGAGAACTGGCAAATACCACCTGTGACTGGCCCTGACCCATCTATTCTCTGCCTCCCAAGTCCCAGCTGATTGCCTGAGTCTTCTTTTGTTGCCCTGCAGAGGAGAACAAAGCTGGAAAGCAGGTTAGTGGGGTGGGGGAGGAATGGGATTTTGTAGTAACCTTCCCCCGGGGGTGGGGTGGTAATGGAGATTTTGCAGTATCCTTCCTGCCACACCTACCAAGCCCCACCCACCAAGCCCCACCACACCCACCAAGTCCCACCCACAGAACCGGTAGTAAAATTTTTGAATCCCACCACTGCCTGGACCTGATAATATGAGTAAAAGAAAAAGAAGATGGCAGAAGGGAATGTAACTATGGGGACTGATTTCAGACATACCCACCACAAGTGTGATTGGATAGAATAAAGGCTGAATTTCTTCCCCTTAAAGAAAAGGATCACCCAAGATCTGATTTATTTCTTCTGATTAGAAATTAGCTTTTATCTATATATCTGCCCTATCTAATGTTTTAACCCTTTTTATTTTATTTATTTTATTATTTTTAACAATCGAAGAGGAATCTGCATTTTTTCCCCCATAGATGCAATATTCTTGAAAAATAAAAGTGTGCTTGTGTTTAGAAGTGTGCCCATTTGCTGAAAATTTCATAGATAAGCAAAGGGAATAGTGGAAAGTATCCTCAGGAGTTTGTTCTCTGATAAATAAATAGGTGGCAATCAGTACTTGAATAGGCAATTCTCCATGGCAATATCCACTTCACATTCCCTTAGAGTTTCACTTAAACCAAATATTCCTGGGACAGCAAAACTATATATGCTGTTAACTGGAATGCATACTTTATATGAAAAAAATCCTCAAATTTCCATACAAAACTTCCTTTTACCCTTGACTAAGTTCTGAAAGCAGGAATAACTTGAGCATGGCTTTTGAATCTTAATGTTGCTGCAGCAAAAGTCCTTCTAGTCCTTCTAGTTATGATTCTTTGGATTTTTCCTAACAAAACTGCTTTTTAATGTGATTAATGCTACTGTCCATTTTTCGGACAACTTGGAGAACATCACATTTGTCAACAATTGGTGCAGCTCAACGGGGGTGGGGACCAATGTGTGGGTACAGAAGATTGAATGTGTGTGGGGTAAATGTTTTATAATTTTATTTTATTTTAAATATTCAAAAAGTTATTTAAACAAAAGAACTGCCTGGCTCATTGGGGTGAAGCTGTTACCATTAACTTCTTCCTGTTTATTACAGCAATATAATTAACACATGTATTCCACAGTTTCCTCTCTCTCTCATGCACAACTTAGCTCTTTGTCAGAATGAAAATGATGAACATTATCAGGCTTCTTTCTGTGCTGCTAAAGCTGCATTCCAATTAATGCCAGTGTTGGATCAGTTAGGGTGACAACGTCCTTTAATTGACTTTGCAAAATGAAACAATGTATGTGCATACTGATCAAATAACCTTCTGCTCATGAGAAATACTTCTCCTTTTCTTGTATATTAGCAAATAGTCGGAATTTTTCAAAGCTGGCAGTCTTGTTTACTGGCAGTTGCCGGCTACAGATTGTGAAGTGAATCTTTTATTGGTTCATGTTTTAAACTCACAGTTGCTCTAGTTAAATAACAATGCACTTACAGGAGGCACTGACAAGTACATGTGGAAATCATGTGAAAGTACCGTCTTGACTTAATCTTAGCAGATTTCACTTAGCGTAAATTTGTATAGACCATACAAAGCTTTATTGTTTACATAATGACGTGACATCTGACATTGTGAGATGACATAAACTCCAAACATAAATGTACCAGGGGTTTTTGCAACTGCTTCAGGTAACTAGAAGGAAGAGAAGTATCAATAAAATAGCATGCACTGTAGATAAGTAATATTAAAAGTTCAAGAAAATTCATTAATGTTATTATTTATTTATTTATTTATTATTTGGACTTGTATGCCACCCCATCTCCAAAGACTCGGGGTGGCTCACAACTAAAAAAATACAACAACAATAAATAGCTAAAAAAGAATTAAACAAACACAAGCCCAATAATACCGAATTTAAAATTTAAAATTTAAAAATAAATTAAGAACCATCCCATCGCCCCCCGGGAGGGAGTCACAGCCCAGATTGGTCAAATAACCAGGTCTTCAGGTTGTGGCAGAAGGTGCGAAGGTCAGGGGCCAGACGGAGCCTCAGGGGTAGCTGGTTCCACAGGACGGGGACCGCCACAGAATAGGCTCGTTGCTGGGGGACTGCCAGCTGACATTGGCTTGCCGACAGGACCCCGAGAAGCCCTTGCCTATGTGCTTGCACAGGGTGGTTGGCACTCGATATCAGCAGGAGTTGCTCCCTTAAATATTGCGGACCCATGTCGTGTAGGACTTTGAATGTTAAAACCAAGACCTTGAATCTCACCCGGAGTGCAACCGGCAACCAATGCAGGTCACGCAGGAGGGGGGTAATATGGGAAAATCGGGAAACTCCCATCACCACCTGCGCGGCCGCATTCTGCACCAGCTGAAATCTCCGGATGGTATGCAAGGGCAGTCCTAGATAGAGAGCGTTGCAGTAGTCGAGTCTGGAGGTGACAAGGGCATGAGTGACTGTGCGCAGGGCATCTCGGTCCAGAAATGGGAGAAGCTGGTGAACCAGCCAGACCTGGGCAAAGGCCCCCCTGGTGACGGCCCCCACCTGCTCCTCCAACCAGAGCCGTGCATCCAGGAAGACCCCCAGATTCCATGCCCTATCCACAGGGGGCAACACCTCTCCCGCTATGGTCAACGATGGACATTTCTGACTGGACCGCGATGCCGGTATGCACAGCCACTCAGTCTTGGTTGGGTTGAGCCGAAGCATGTTTCCGTCCATCCAGATCCATACCGCATCCAGACAACAGGTCATCACGGAGAGGCCATCACTGATCTGGTTTGGGGTGGAGATGTATAACTGGGTATCATCAGCGTACTGGTGATACCTCACCCCAAAACCACAAATGATCTCGCCCAGTGGTTTCATGTAGATATTAAACAAGAGAGGGGAGAGGACGGACCCCTGATGGACCCCACAAGTGAGCGCTCTCAGGGCCGACCTCTGTTCCCCTGTCAACACCGATTGTGACCGCCCTGAGAGGTAGGAGGAGAACCACTGAAGAACAGTGCCCCCCAGTCCCAACCCCCCGAGGCGTCGCAAAAGGATACCATGGTCGATGGTATCGAAAGCCACTGAGAGGTCTAATAGGACCAGGACAGAGGAAAAAACCCTGTCCCAAGCCGTCCAGAGATCATTCATCAGTGTGACCAATGCCGTCTCCATGCTGAAACCGGGCCGGAAGCCCGATTGGTACAGATCTAGGCAGTCCGCTTCATCCAGGAAGAGTGGAAACTGCTAAGCCACCACACTCTCAACAAACTTCACCAAAAAATGAAGGTTGGAGACTGGACAAAAGTTGTCTAACACAGTCGGGTCCAGGGCAGGCTTCTTCAGGAGGGGCCTCACCACCGCCTCCTTCAAGGCGGAGGGAAAGACACCCTCCCTTAACGAAGCATTGACCACTGCCCGGAGCCAACCGCAGGTGACCTCCCTGGAGGCATAAGCCAACCAGGAGGGACACGGGTCCAACAAACATGTGGTGGAACTCAGACGCCCCATAATCCTGTCCACTTCATCCTCGGAAACAGGATTGAACTCAGCCCAGATTACATTGGCCAGACTATTTGTACCCCGATCCTCAGACCACTGCAAATTGGAGCACAACCCACCCCAAATCCACGTGATCTTATCCGACAGATATTGACCAAATTCCTCAGCCCTTCCCCGCAAAGGGTCCACCGCCTCCCCCGGATGTAGGAGAGAGTGAGTGGCCCTAAACAGGGTGGCTGGGCAGTTATCTGCGGATGCTATGAGGGTGGAGAGATAAGACCTTCTCACCGCCCTCATAGCTACCAGATAAGTCCTAATATGGGCTCTTAGCTGGGTTCGGTCGGATTGGGAGTGGGTGGATCTCCACCTACTCTCTAAACCCCTCCGACGGCACTTCATCCCCCGGAGCTCCTCAGTATACCAGGGAGCCACCCGGGACCCACGATGTGTGAGGGGATGCATGGGGACAACCCTGTCAAGGGCATCCGTAGCAGCCTACTGCCAGATGGCCGCCAGGTCCTCGGCAGAGTTGTGGGCAAGAGAAGTGGGAAAAGACCCCAGTTCCGCCTGGAACCTCTCAGGGTCCATCAGGCATCTGGGGCAGAACCATCTAGGTGGCTCCTCATCCCAGCAGTGGGAAGCAGCTTGTTGGAAGACCAGCCACAGGAGATAGTGATCAGACCATGGAACGGGCAGTGTCGTAAGACTGACTTGCCCTCTGTCATTACGCCACGGTTCTGAGACAAAAACTAGGTTGAGAGTCTTTCCCCCCTCATGAGTCGGGCCTTGAATCAACCAGGTCACGCCCATGGCCCCCATGGAGGCCATGAATTCCTGGGCCAAACCCGACGCCCCACCCAGGGAAGGCAGATTGAAGTCACCCAGGACCATAAGCCCTGGGAACTCCACCACCACCCACAAGAGGACGCCGAGGAACCCAGGCAGGGCTGCTGCCACACAGCTGGGGGAAAGGTATGTCAGCAGCAAGCCCACCCGACCACTAGGCCCCCACCTCAGGAGAAGGGTTTCACTCCCACCTATCTCTGGAACAGTGACCTCCCTTGGAATCAAGGTCTCCCGAATAACCACAGCCACTCCACCACCCCTCCCCTGGGCCTGTGGCCAGTGCATGACCCGAAAACCTGGGTAGCATAGATCGACCAGAGGGACTCCTCCCTCTGGCCCCAGCCAGGTCTTGGTGATGCAAGCCAGGTCCGCAGCCTCCTCTTCGATAACCTCACGGAGAAGGGAAGACTTATTAGCTATGGACCTGGCATTAAAATACACCAGTCTGAGCCTAGGGGTCCCCGTTCCCATGCCCCCAAGGGAGGAGGCCATAGGGTTGGAGCGCACCACCGCACAAAGGTGGCGGGCGCACACTCCCAACACATGATATGGCCTTATGCCTGGTCGTCTCCTGCCAATCCCAACCACCCTGGGAATTGCAGTCCCCACCTCACACCCCAAGGCCCTGCCAGCCCCCAATCCCCACACCCCCTGCCATGAACCAGGCTGCAACCCACATCCCCGGGATCATTACCCACCCTCCTCCCTAACCTTCTTAAAAATTTAATTAAAAATTTAGCCAAAGGGGCCCTAGTGACCCTCTTTTTAATTCTGTTAGAGCCCCAACCCTGACCCATCCCCCTGCCATGCCATCTCTCCGGGTTCCATAACCCATCCTCGAGGTAGGCCAATGACAATGTAGCAGGCCATACCCAAGAGGGAGGGAATCCCCTCAGGGCCTGCAACTCTGCTACCGTATAAGTTCGAATAGTACGGAAATGAGCATATCAGAGGAACAGGCATAAGGGCTATCGATGGCAATGGCAGTGTCTGGAATATAAAACTTGGTTGAGTCCCAGGTGCTATCTGTTGAGTCCCAGATGCTATCTGTTATGACCAAACTGTATAGATTTTAACATGTTTCTCAAATTCAGTTTGTTCTTTGACATGAAGACACTGCTTTTGAAAAGGACTTGACCCCTCTTGCTTGTGGGATCTAACTGTACTGGAACCTCCAGCTAGAGATAGACCACAGAGTTTGCCAAGCTTGGAATCCTTCCAGAGGAAGAAGCCATGGAGGCCAGATCTCTACCCTAAAATCCCTGAAGCATTTATCTGCCTGTTCCTAAGGAAGTGCAGTTAGTCTGATGGATTTTCTGTAAAAAGGATAGCAACAATAAAAAAGCAACTCTGGTCACCTCAACTGTGTGAGTCTTGTTCATTGCACCTGTCATAATCAGAATAGAGCTGGAAAGGATCTTTGAAGTCTTCTAGTCCAATCCCTGCTCAAACAGGCGACCCCACAGACATGTCACTGGAAGGTAAAATTAAAAAAGCCGCATCTCATTTATTTTGGCCATGTCATGTGGGAGAATTCATTGGAGAAAGCAAATATTTCTGATGGAGTTAAGTTGTGAAAGGAAACCAAGCTGCCAAAGAACACAGAAGCTGGGCATCGTCAAAGCTGACACCAACCAGAGCATAGAACAACTCAAAGAAATAGTGCCTGATAGAAAGTTGTGGTGAGACCTAGCTCTTAGAATCACCAAGACTCAGTCATGACTGAATGGATAATATCATCATCCTCATTATTAAAAATCTGTTCTGACCCAAACCTTGTTCCAAGAAAGCAAACACGAAACGGAGGTAACAGCAAAACCTTTTAATGATTCTTTACGAATTCCATTCCTTCCTGGTTAAAAGGCTGTTTCAAACTAATTGTCTCTGATAAGAACAAGCCTTGCCAAGATTGTGCAAGGCTGCCAAGAACACTAGATAAAGTTACTAAGAAATATTTCAAACATAAAGAGTCTCCAAACACCAACTAAGGTAATCCGTCCACAAGGCTTAAGTGCAAAAACGTCTTTGCTTCCTGCAAAGAACTCTGGTTTCTCAGCTGGCTTAAGGGAGGGGCCATTACCTTGCAGCCTTACTCCTGAGTCTCCCATGCTACTGCAGCTGGTCTTTCTTTAGAACAGCCCTGCATGCACGCACACTGGACACAGGCTCTTCAGGGACCTCTTCATTACTGCTGCCAGCCTCCACAATCTCTGAAGGCAGCATTCCACTCCCTGATAGTCCTGTCCCCACCCCTGCATCACATGCAGGCCCCTCATCTGAGTCCTCGCACTCCGAGACCTCAGCCGTCCGCACCTGCTGCTGGCAAACCACAAAAAAATCACTGTTGGCCTTTGCTTTGATCATTTACTTTTTACTATGCAAAGGGAACCATTTAATGCACAGTCTTTCACATTGGTGCAAAAAAAATGTGAATAATGTGAAAATGTAATTTAATTGGAATTTAATTTAATTTGAACATTTATATTTTAAAATATCTATTTTGATTTTAGATATTTTTATTAGAATATGCATTTTTGTAAAGATTTTCTTGGCTTTATTCTTAAATTTTCTTTTATAAAGTCATATACAATTTAAAAAATGTATGATCACCATATACTAGACCCACGTTATGTTATGCAGGAATGACCTTGGGTGATAGGAAGATGATCTAAGCAGCAATCAGATAAGAAGTAATTTGGTCTGCAGTGGAGAAAAGGAAGGGAAGTTTTCCAGAGACAAAAAAGATGAAAGAAGAAATACTTTAAGACTTCCATGATTCTGTGTAATATAATATTATAATAATATAATGCTTCTTGTCTAGACTACCTTGTTAGTCCTTGAAGGCTAACAGTTTGTAATATCAGGCATACCTCCTGGTTTCCATAAGGTCTTAATTGATAGACTTGGAGCATGCAACCTATCTAATATGACAATATGAGCAGAGACAATTAGAGAAATGTGTTTCTACAGTTACCCAAAATCTGCAGCATGAAGGGTTTTATAAATGAATTACACATTGAAGCCCTCTGATAACAGTGCAGTTTGCTAAGTAAGATTGTGTGTTGCCCGGCTAACTCACACGTAACTGTGGTTTAGTGGGTTTATTAATATTCCCCAGCAATTCCCTTCACCAAAACCCAGAACTTTTCCAATTAAGTCCAGCCATGAGCAGACCAAGGTTAGTCCACAGAGCAATGGCCCAGTAGTCCAAAAAACACTTGAAAGTTGCTCAAACAAAATAACTCCACCAGACAAACTTAAATACACAAGGCAAAACACACACACACACACAAATGCTCATGAGGCAAGACAAATCCAGACTTTCCAAGGCATGATTCAATTCCAAACACGGTGTTAATCCAGAGTGAGGCTGGAATCATGACGACCAGAAAACACACAGCTAGAAAACAAACACAAACCAGCAATGCTTCCATCTGTCTGCAGTGATAATTAGCCAGCTTCCAATGTAACCCATCAAAACTGATGGGTCTTTCTCCTCTCAAGTAGTCTGGCTGACCTTGCCTTTTCTCTGCCATATGTGTTTTCAGATTAGGTGCAGAAGGCAGTTCTTTCTTCTCTTCACTGGCCATCTGCCACTGCAAGCTTTCCCCAGCTACTGGTACCACCTGTTTCTTGAATGAAAAGTTTTGAGTCTAGATGGGCCCTCATATTTTATACCAGTCCCATATGGGGAAGTGAAAACTTATCCAGGATTAAAGTTACAAAATCTCCAGAAATGGTCAGTCTATTAACTTTCTTCCTTGTAGGAGCTGAGTCTAAGCCTATTCCTTCCAACCAAGACACAAAGAGGCCTTCAGCAACTACGATAGAACTGTGACAGCATGTCTTTAAAGACTCCAGTCAATGTATGACCATGTGCCATCAAGTCACTGTTAACTCTAGCAACCACATAAATATATATTTTTTTCTGCATGAAAAAACCTAGAACTAACCTAGTTCTTCAGATTTCTCAACAGTGAACCAGTTGCTATTATAACCAAACACATACATTTTGTGGCTGGTCATTCTCCTCTTTTCTTTCCTTCTGCCATTTTCAGCATTACAACTTTTTACAGAGAGAGCTAGTTCTTCACATAACTTGCCCAAAGTATGATAATTTGTGGCTTAAGTCAGAACAATGGGTTGATTTGTTTGATGATGCATCTGTTTGTTTTCTTGGCTCTAAGGAGATTTCGCCAAAATCAATGTTCAAAAATAAATACTCCTTCAGTCCTGTTTTTTCACAAGCCAACTTTCACTTCTATAGAACGTCTCAGGGAAGAGTGTTGTTTACACTGTCTATATATGCACATATACACATACACATACACGTATACACATCTGAATATCTTTTCCAAAACTTTCATGGCTGCTCTACAAAGTGGTCTTAAAATCATACTTGTCTTTGTCCAATCCAGCACCCTGGATATATATTTAGCATATAAATTGAATGAATAAGGGAAGAATTTAATGCTTTGCAACCTGAGCCATTCTATTTGGAAGAGTCCTTGGTGCTCTCTGAGTTTGCTTGTTTTCTTGCAGACATTTCATTACCCAAACTGGGTAACATCAACACTGCCATTCTATTTTGTCATGTTCTGTCCATACTGTGATTTCCTGACCCGCGCATAGGTTTCTTATTAGGACAATGACAATTTCTAAAATTCCCATTTTACTAACCATATTCCACAACTTTGTGTGATCAACACAATTAAAGGCCTTTCTATAATGAGAGAAGCACATACTGATAGTTTGTCAGTCTTTTCTAAATCCATCTTGAACATATTGTGTCTCTTTTCACGTGTAGGACTATTATCTGCATTGGATGATCCTAAGCATAACCAAAAGCTTGCATTCTTACACTATAATTTTCCATTTGTTTGACACTGAAATGTATATTTACTTCTTCCAATCTGTTGGCCATTATGTCATTCCAGATTTGATGGCAAGTAACTTAATTAGAATCTTTGTTGATTCCTCTTCTGTTGCTTGCCATGTTTCAGTGGATATACATCAGTTCCTGTAGTATTCCTACTTGGTAATGACGATACTGCCGATCTAACTTGATTTTTTGGTATAGCCAAGATATACAATTCGGTATTGTCAACATATGGTGATAACCGATCCCATGCCATCTGACAACTTCACCCATGGCTTCCTGTAGAGATTGAAGAGGAATAGTGGGAGTTGTGGAACCCCACAGTGCTCAGTTTAAAACCAAACAAATGAAACTTTCTGTAAGCACCGGACTTTTCCCCTTCAACCAAAAAGAATGAACTTCTGAAAGCTAGGTACTTCAAAAGGAATTCTTTATTGAAAGGAAGTGATCCCGGTACTAATCAAAGCAGAATCTAAGATGCTTCCAGGCATACAGTAATAGATAAAGGGAGTTAGAACCCCTCTGATGTGGATTTAGTCAAACAAAGAACCAACATGTTAATTCCCCCCCACTTTCCTGGGAACGTATCTTAGAAGAGTTTCTCAAGGAGTATCTTTCAGAGCTGGAATTTTTATGGTCCCTTCTCCTTTTGCTATCTCTCCAAGAGGTGACAAGTTTCTAGACATCTGGCTCCAGTCCGCCAGTTGTATATCATGTGCAAGTTATACAGATTCAGTATAAGGTTTAAGATATTCAGGTTACACTTGTACCAACTCCCCTCCCCTTCTTCCATTGAAGAATAGCAGATACACGGATCTGACACTTTCATTATGGAAAGATCATTCAAACATTCTGGATTACATAAAAAATATATTATTTTATATGTGCTGATTATTCTGAATGCAAAAGGAAGAAAATAGCTCCAATCTGGCTTGGTAATCAGGACCAGTGGTTTAGCCTTCTGAGCTTTCAGATAAATGCTTGGGGCTCTTCTTCAGGGAATCTCTCTCTACCAGAATGTTCATATCTACCACATCTACATTCTGATAGAGAGACATTCCCTGAGGATGGGCTCCAGCACATGTCTGAAAGCTTGGAAGACTAAACTTCTGGTCCTTGTGACTGACACAGATTGGATCCTGAAACATTATTCTGGGACATATATATTTGCTTTATTCATGGAAGAAAGTAGCTACTTTTTAGTACAATATAAACTGGATTTTTTTTCTGAATTTGCCCTTGGACTTCATTGGTTGAAAGCATCATAAAAACTCTGAATTTTTTGGCTATTGTAACTAAGATCACTCAATGAGAACTAAAGAATTGGGTAGCAGCTCTGAACTGTTTCTTCTCTTGCCTTTTAGAAACCATTTGGGATCACATCTTTTTCATGAATTAAACTTTTCCCTGCATGCTTGTCTTCTTTTGTCACCTCCCAAGCAATTTTCTTGGGTGATAGTATCTATGCTACTCATCAGTAATAGAAAATAGAAGCAATGTAATGTAACAACATATTGTATTACAATGTTCAATCATGACAAGGCTGAACACTTTGCTGATAAAAATCAAACCCTCTTATAAAAAAACCCTTTCTTATAAAAAAAAATATGTTACCTTGACATATTGAGGCATTACATTTCCTTATAAGCTGATCATATTAAAACTATATTCTTTACCTTTCTGTACTAAGACCTTGTTGATTACAGATGCTTGGCATGGCATGCAACTGCAAGTTGGCCTGGCATACTTCATCAGACACTACCAATTTGCCATACTGTGGTTTAATTTGGTACAGTTATGTGATAAAAAAGGAGAAATAAGGTGTGATTTAAAGACACTATGCTATATTTTATATATTAATACCAGGTATTTCAGACATCTATTTTCAAACACTGTAATTTTCCTGTCAGATTTTTATTATAGAAAATAATACTCCTAAATCCAATTTTGTCATTGACTTGTTAGAAAGATGCTTTAAACACTCGAGTTCCTTTGGCAGATCTTCCTACAAAACACACCATGCACAAACAGAGCGAGAAGGAGGGTGAGAGGGAGGGAGCATTTCCTTTCAGCATATTTTAATTTTTAAAAGATATGATGAAACAAAAGAATAAAGGAGATAATACATGCAAACACTGAATATAAAATCAAGAAACGCTACATTATAAAGTGTAAAGGGAAAAGAAATCTTCTGTGTGAACATTAATTTGTCCTGTTGTAGTGTTGCTTCAGTAGTAAAAATGTTCATGAAGTTAAATCTAGAAAAAAATAAACATTGGAGAAATAATACTCTGTGCAGATTGAAATATTCAACATCAAAATGCATTCTTTTCTATATTTTTTCTGTTTTCAGCAAATAAATGCTGAAAGGGGGGATTTTCATATACTCTATATTTACTCAAGATGGTGGGGGTAAGGAAGTCTTAGAAATGGAGGAATAGTTGTTAGATATTGCACTGAAGGCTTTCCATA
Source organism: Naja naja (assembly GCA_009733165.1). Classification (NCBI taxonomy): domain Eukaryota; kingdom Metazoa; phylum Chordata; class Lepidosauria; order Squamata; family Elapidae; genus Naja; species Naja naja. Next base: position 81,017,647 of record CM019151.1, on the reverse strand, counting down.
AAACGTAAAATAAGCTGAAATGAGAAAGATTATATTTTCTGTCTGGTTTTAGCAAAGTACAGGCTGAATTGGAGGATAATATTTATTAAATCATACCTGTAAGCGGGGTGTTTCTGTTTCTGTTATAAGCCCAAAGTAGTAGCTTGCCCTGAATATAAGAAGTCATATATGAAATGTGAAAAGCACCATAAGGAACATGTGGGGAACCTATCAGTTCCTTTGAATAGAATTTCCAAAATGAGGACTAGAAATCTCTCCCCCCTCCTCTCTCTCTCTCTTCTCTCTCTCTCTCTATCCATCCATCCATCCATCCATCTATCTATCTATCTATCTATCTATCTATCCATCCATCCATCCATCTATTATCTATCTATCATCATCATCTATCTTACCATCTATCATCTATCCTGGATGGCTGAATGGATAGATGGATAGGTGGGTGGGCAGGATGGTGGATAGATGGATGGATTAAACATATAACAGAATAACAGTTGGAAGGGACCTTGGAGGTCTTCTAGTCTAACCACCTGCTCAAGCAGAAAACCCTATACCATTTCAGACAAATGGTTGTCCAATCTCTTCTTAAAAACTTCTGGGGCTGGAGTACCCCACAACTTCTGGAGGCATCTTGTTCCACTGATTAACTGTTCCAACTCTCTGGAAATTTCTCCTTAGTTCTAGATTGGTTGCCTTCTTGATTAGTTTCCATCTATTGCTTCCGTCCTGCCTTCCGGTGCTTTGAAAAATATACTGACCCCTCTTTTTTATGGCAGACCCTTAGATATTGATACACTGCTATTGTTACCCCTAGTCTTTATTTCCATTAAACTAGACATATCCAATTACTGCAATCATTCTTCATGTTTTATTTTGCAGCCACTCTGTACTCTGAAATATTTCTCTGTACTCTTTCTAGATTCTTAACATCCTTTTTATACTGTGGTAACCAAAACTGAATGCAATATTCCAGGTGTGGTCTTAACAAGGCATTATAAAGTGGTGTTAACATTTCACCTCCTATTAATGCAGCCTAGGACTGTCTTGGCTTTTTTGACAACTGCAGTACACTTCTGGCTCATATTTAAGTCATTGTCATGTGTGTGTGTGTGTGTGTGTGTAGAATGCATGATTTCTTTTTTAAAATCAAACAAAGATTATTACTGTTTTAGAAATAATATTTTGGAGGAATTGTCAGAAATACCTCACTTATCTTTCACTAAGCAATATAGTTCAAAAGGAATCAGAAAAACAAAACACTCAGAGACCTAACCAATATTAAAAAGCTTTTAATAAAAATTCTGAACACCTGCTGGGCCTTATTTACAAGTAGTTACTGAAATGTAATTAAGAAAAATTAACAAGTCAAAGTTTACATGATTAAAAAGATGCAGACTCTAAACACAACAAATGATATGCAACAATGGCAATATCAACAGAAGATAAATATTAAATTTACTGTAAATAGCAAACTTAGAAAAAATGATACAAGATTTTTCCCCTCGTATATTTAATATACTATACCAGTGCTGCTATCCAAAATATGTGGTTAATATTTTACAAATATGATTCTTTTATATTTTAGGCAAGATGATTTGTTGCAGAATAAAACAAATTTTATATGTTCATTTTTCTTTCTTGTTAAGTGTTATTTTACACCTTATATTTCTGTAAAATATGGGGAGGTGATTCTGTGTATGAAAAGAGCTGCTAGGTTGTTTTATGCTTCTTATTGGATAGTAGATACAATTGTTTTTTTAGAAGAATGGAGTGTGTATCCATGTTAAAGAATATGTATTTAAAAATAAATCTGATACTGAATTTAACATGGAAACTATTATGGCATATACTTTTGTACATCAGTTTTTAACTGTGTCTGAAGTTTTGGTTTCTCTTAACATAAGAAAAAATAAAATATTAAAATATTATAACTTGTGTGATTCATTATAAGGAGATATTGTATAACACATATTAATTGATTAATTTATGATTTTTATCATAGTGGGGCATTGTTCAATATTGTACAGCTTGTAAATTAATTTTCTACTTTTTTCTTTCTTCTTTTAAAATCTCTTTTTTTCTTAGTTGTACTTTAAAGCATCAGTATGTTACTGGGATATAGATTGCACACACCAATGATCTAATATGCTGCCTGAAGGGGCCATTTTTAGAAGCTAGATCTATGAAGCCTGGTCTATGAAGCATCCAACGGGCCTAATTTGAAAGTCATCTAGTAGCTGTTTATTTTCTCCTTGAGGCTGTCTTGATGCTAAGCTTTTCTGCTTTTTTTGACTTCTTTTTATTCTTAATATTGTGCAGAATGACCAGTCACCACAGAAAATGACATCCTGATCCTGTTGTTGTCTCCTCAAAAATAATAAAAATATCAAAGGAAGAAAAGGAAGTTTGAAACAAGGGTTAGGAATTAAATCTTTGTTCATAATACTATACAAAATAATGGACTTCATGGTTGCTTTTCAGTGTAAACCTTCTCTTGACACATCGGGGTGCTGTATTACTGGTCATATATGGCCATGAAAAGCAATTATTTAGATAGCTCAGCATTTGAACAGGTTCTAAAAGAAGCAAAATTCCTATCAAGTGGTCCAGGAGGGAATATGAATCCATAGATATAACATATGACTCACAAAATAAAAAGAAAAAAATAGACTCCAGGCTACTAAGTAGCATCCTACATCTTCAATGAGGTAGATATCCAAAAAATCCTATTCAGGATTTTGAGAAAAAAGGCAGGTTCCAATACATACCACATAGCCTACAAAATTAAAAGGAACGAAGTGCAGTGAATAGACAACAATGATGACACAGCAGAATGAAAGAATACTCCTTTTTTTAAAACCAGAAATATACACTTGAATTATAAACATTAAAACCCTTTAGATAAAATAAAAGTTATGGTGTTGTCCCAGGAAGCTTTTTTAGAAGAGAAATGATGGCTACATAGACTTGGCTAACTTATACTGATTTATTGACTTTTATTGAAAGACAACCTAAATTAAAAACAAGGAAAGAGCTGAAGAAAGAAAGTTAAATTTGTCAATGCAAATTTGTCAATGTCTTATGCACAATTAGTACAAAGTACAAATTGCATGAAAAAAATTACGTTTTTGTAGATTAAAAAGGACAGATTTTAAAAGAGATTTATGTACTAATGAGAAACATCTCACTGCAAAAATATATAAATTATTGAAAATAAATCAGAGGATGAATATATTATAGATTGTATGAAAAAATAGGATTTGATAATTATATTTGTTATGATTATAGAAATAAAGCATATGGTATATTTTAAGATTTGTGCTGAAATTTATATGAAGTTTTTGTTTAAATTTAGAAAAAGAGATAGTGCTTATTATATATTTTTTATCTGTATTAAAGAAAGGCAGAAATAATTCTTTTTTGTATTTTTTCCTTTCTTTTCTCTTGCCACTTTTTAGCACCCCCTTTGATCTCCTCTCCCCCTTTTGACTTTTTTTTCTCCTTTTTGTTAATTTGTATTTAATCTTTCTTTGAAACTTAATAAAGTTGGCGTGGTTTTTTTTTAAGGAAAGATGAACGCTGCATAAATCCAAAGTTATTCATAGGATTCTGTAAGGGAGGAAAAGTGAAAAAGCATATATTGTGATGTGATTTATGGACTTGTACTTAACATTGGCATGTGAGAACAAAGGGGAGGATTTGTGTCAAAATATCAGAGTACATGTCATTTTTCATCATTGTATCATGCAGCACACACACCAAAGAAGCTATTTATGGAGGAAGAGCTGATCTTTCACAAAATGAATAGCAATTGTCTTAATTGGACTTATCCTACATTATTTTCCATAAATGATTTATAATCAATTAGCCATTCTTAATTTTTGAATCAAACCCTACAGTGAGTTCTGAGTTCATCAATCTAAATCTTATTAGATGAAATTAATTATTTTGATCCTTTCTAATATACATTTAAGCATGATTGAGACATAAACTATTTAATGAAGATTCTCTCCTAAGACTTAAACTATATTTCAGTTCTTCCAACCTTCTTAAGAATATTCAGTGCCACTGATTATTATATCTTCCTATGACAACTTGCAAATATGAAAGTTGATTGGAGAATCATTTTATGAAAAAATGTAAATGGCATTAAAAAAAAGCAATAAAAGAGGTCATTAATTTTATAAATGCTCAGTAGACAGAAACAGAGGGACCTTGGGAAAGGTTTCTTGGATGAAAATCCTAAAGAGGAAATAACCTAAGATGCTTGGAAATTCTGAAAATATGATCATAAAAGTCCAGGTCAACACAATACCGCTGAAAAAGAAAAACAAGAAATTCAAGAAAAAACCAGCATGATCTCTCTGATAAACTGATAGACAAAAAGGATAAGTACAAAAAAATGGAAAGATGGACAAATAACTAAGGCAGAATATCAACAGATACCCAGAATCTGCAAAGATGAAGTCAGGAAAACAAAGGCTTAAAATGAACAAAGAGTGCAACAAAAGTCAAAGATAATAAAAAGGGGTTATTATCTTTGTTATTAATTATTATCTTTGTTATAATAAAAAAAGTCAAGAAAACAGTCCACAAAAGAAAGAAGATGGCAAGGAAGCAACAGGCAGTAGAGAGAAAGCAGAGTTGCTTAACTCATTCCTAGCATCAGTGTTCATGAAGAAGAAACTATGGCCCAACCTACCAAAAATGTATCTATAAAAACCAGACTAGAAATAAAAATTAAAATAAGCAAGAAAATGGCAAGAGAATATCTGTCTGATCTTGATGAATATAAATCACTGGCTGGGATTACACCCCAGAGTTCTAAAGGAGCTGGCAGATGTCATCTCAGAACCATTGTACCATATCTCTCAAAAATGCTGGCACAATGGACAACTACCTGAGGATTAGAAAGGAGTTGATGTGGTTCCCATCTTGGAAAAAAAAGGCAGTGGGGAATCAGACCCAGAAAACTACAGACCAATCAGCCTAAGATCAATACCCGGGAAGATAGTGGAAAAGATAATTTAAAAAAGATCTGCAAACATCTAGAAATAAATAAAGTTATAACTAGTAGCCATCAGAGGATTGTTAAAAAAAAGATCATGTCAAACCAATCTTATTTCATTCATTGAGAAATTGACTAAATTAGTAGACCAGCAAAATGCTGTGGACATAGTATACTTAGATTTCAGCAAGGCATTCAATAAAGTAGACCACAGCCTACTTCTTTGTAAGCTAGAAAAAAAGTGGGATAGATAGCATCACCACCAGATGGATTTGTAACTGCCTTACAAACTATATTCCACAAGTAGTCCTTAATGGTACAATATCTACATGGAGGGAAGTAAACATTGGAATATGAAAAGGTTCCATCTTAGGCTCAGTACTCTTCAATAACTTCATAAATGACTTACATGAGGGAACAGAAGGGAAACTCTTCAAATTTGCAGATGACACTAAGACAGGAATAGCCAACACCTCAGATAATAAGCTAAAGATCCAAGATGGATCTTGACAGATTTGAACATTGGGCCCGATCTAACAAAATGAAATTCAACATAGAGAAAAGTAAAGTCTTACACTTAGGCACATTAGCACAGAATAGGTAAAACCAGGCTTAATATCAGTAACTGTGACAGGGATCTTGGAGTCATAGTGGACAATCAATTAAATATGCACCAGCAGTGTGTGACATCAGCCAAAAAAACCAATGCAATCCTAAATTGCATTAACAGTGGGATTGATTCAAGATCATGTGAGGTATTAGTGCCACTCCATAAAGTTTTAATAAGGCTACAACTAGAATACTCCATCCAGTTTAGATCACCATACAATAAAAAATTTGAGACTCTAGAAAGAGTGCAGAGAAGAGCAACAAAGTTGATTAGGCATCTGGAGGCTAAAAAAATATAAAGAAAGATTACAAGAACTGGGTATGGCTAGTCTAATGAAGAGAAAGACCAGGAGTGACATATAGCAGTATTCCAATATAGAAGGGGCTGTCACAGAGAAGAGAAAGGCAACCTATTTTCCAAAGCAACTGAAGGCCAGATAAGGAACCATGGATGGAAATTGATCAAGGGGAAACTTAATCTACAAATAAGGATAAATTTTTGGATGATGAGAACAATCATCCAATGGAACAGCTTTCCTTCAGAAGGTGTGGATGCTTCACTGGAGGCTTTCAAGAAGAGACTGGACAGCCACTTGTCAGAAATAGTACAGGGTCTCCTGTTACTATAAGTTAAGTTCAAACTTTCTTTAAAGCAGTTTTAATTTTCTCCACTTCCCAGTGAAGCCCAACAGAGTTATTCCACTTTTGTTGGCAATAAGTTATTCCACTTTTGTTGGCAATATAGCTAATTTTGCTAGTAGAAGATCATAATGGAAATTGGGCCAATTTTTCCATCTTTCTGTAAACTTCATCTTGCAAAATATTTCTGCAGTATGAAAATCAAATGGTGGACTGATTTAGCTGGTGCTTTTTTCTGATGCAGATCCACAGAACTTTTAAACTTGTATTCTGTAATAGAAGATGGGATAATTTACAGCATAGACCATAAAACATATGGTGTTGAATAGGGGGTTTTCATCCCCATATCTTGACAGATTAACCAAGTTAACTGAAGGTAAATTATGGTGATTGTTTTGTTTTTCCTGTGTGTTCCTGTATATGCTGATTTACAATATAGAGACTGTGAACAAAATAACTGTTTCTCTTTCTGAATTAAAATAATTTTGTTCACTAAATCAATTATGCTGCTTTCCAGTTGTTGGTAGAGCAGAGTACTTGATACACAGACATAAATACCCAAAGATAATTGCCTGATTTTAAAGAATAGATCGATTGTATTTTTTCCCCTTTTCTTGGATTTTCTGCTTAATTTGTTCGACCTTCATGTTACAAAGCAAAGTCTTTTTTTTAGCAAGTCTCATTTCCTTCAATTAGGAACACCTGAACCAGAAATGACATAAATCAGGTAACTGCATAGGGATTTAACGTGAGACAGGTTTGAAGCCTTGTGGGAAATAGTACCTTTCAGGCTTATCTCAGTGTTAAAGAGCAATTACTTGATGCCATGAAATACTTTTGGCAATATAAAAAGAGAAAAGCATTGAGAAAGAAAAAGTGTACCAATTTTTGAATGAAATTCAGAGTTAAACTATATATTAACCTTTGTAGGACCATTGTGTAAAATTTTGTTATAAAACCATGATTCTGATTTAAAGTGAAATCATTGTGTATGGATGGAGAAGTCTCAAGTTTCACCATGAGACAAAAAAGGAAGAATTCTAGTCCTGCCTTATCCATGAAGGCCAGTTGGGTGATTTTGGACCAGTCACACTCTCTCCACCCAACTTACCTCATAAACTTCTTGTTGTGGGTAAAATAGGAGGAAGAAGATGTATTATATATGTTCACCACCTAGGTTTGTTTGTAAAGATAAGAAAGGTGGGATACAAACAAACAAATGATGCTTTATTTGGGATTTATGGTTTATTATAATGGTTAATGGTAGCCATGCCCATAATTTCAGTACCAGCTTAGAGTACATAATGCATTAACATTAATTGATGTTTCCACCTACCAGTGATGAAAATGTTTGCATTTTTGAAATTATTTAAAAGGAAGAGTGGCATTGGTGCTTTCTCAACTCCATAGATCATTGTCTGCTCAGCCTTAGTGCAAAGCTAGTCCTGGATGATAGTTTAAAATGGCAGCTTTTATGAAACTAGTGAATATGGCAGCCTGGCAAAATATCAGAGTTCAGTGAACAGTGTTGTTATGGATTAATCTAGAGGAACATGAAATTAGGAAGCAAAATTATTTATACACATTTCCTTTTAAGCAATATAGAACAGAGATTGCCATTTTTAGACATGTCATTCCTGGACAATTTTTTTAACTTCAGAAATAAGGCATTTAAAATGTATCTTTTATTCTTGGTGACAAAAATAATGAAACCTACTATTAAGTAATGAAACAAACTATTACATGTTGATTTTCTATTAGACAAAGACAAGTGCAAAGGGTAAACAAATAATATTTTAATTATTATTTATCCTTCCTGACAGGTGTCAAATCTATGGCAAATGTATCTATGTGTATTTCCCGTACTTAAAAATAGAAATATAATGCTGTGTGTTTGCTTTTCTTATCGGTTTCTAGAAAAACTGCTTTGACAGCTACAGGATATTGGAGTGCTTCATCCAAAAGAATCTGAAATGGTGTTTGTACAGCAGAAAAATATAACAATGTATCAAATTTACTTCCAAATAGTAAAGAGGAAGAGCTGTCAAAGCAAAAAAACAACAATATTTGAGGCTGTGAAAGCAACATTACTTTATATAGAAAGAAAAAAGATATTGAAGGAAAAGTACATGTATATCTTACTTAGGAGCCAATTTTTTGCTAGGAAAAATTATCCATTATCCTTCTGCAATTTGTCCCAATGATTCTCCATGTTGTTCCTGTTAAAAGTTTTAAAAGTGAAATGTACTTTCTACCCACTCTGAGTTTAAACCTTTCCATGTTTACAGAATGTAGTAGGTTTGTATTTTTCCACAAAGATATTAATCATAGGAAGATAGAGAGATGTATCCTGTAAAGAAATTAATTACCTTGCGTATTCACCAGGACAAAACAAAAACAAATCTTATTTTCCAGCTTATTATCAGTCATATACATCTTGGTATCCTGCAGACTCAGTGTAAATTGTCTTCATATTGATGCAACACTCTTAATCAGTAACACAGTTTTGGACCTCACACACAAGAAATAGAAACAAATTAGCTAAATCAATAATCCATCCCTATTACTAAGAAACTATCCAGAGAAAGTGGAGAAAGAATTCAAAATCAATTATTTCTTTTCTGTGGGATATTGAAACTAACCAATTCCTCCATCTCTACTTTCTCTCTTCCCTCTTTTCCTGCACACACTGGAATATTATATGGCTAGAGTTTTCTTAAATCTTGTGCCAAATGGGGGTATTTGTTCATGGGAATCACTGCAGAGTATTGTGCTTGGCCAGATTTCCTTTATAGTTATTAATGATAGTAAAATATGTTCTTTTAAACAATAAGTGACAAGTTCTTCCACTACTTTTTAATCTGGAATTTATTTCCACTATTCCACTTCCATTTCTTCCAATCTGAACCCAACTGTTGTTTGTTATTACTCTTCTATATAAAAGCTGAAGCTGATATTATTTATATTATGATTTACTTTTGGGTAGATGAATCTGTTTTTTCTCTTTACAGAGTTCTTTACAGAGATAAACCAGAACTGTGATGTAGTGGGAAACACTTTGTCTTTAAAAAACCATTTGTCTTTAAGATGGCTCTAAACAAAATCCCATCTCACGCCTCTGTTGTTAGCATCTTTGGATGCTACTAGGAAATTTCCTGACACAAATTGTAGACATGGTGAATGGGTTCTATTAGGAACTTAGTGTTGACAAAATGATAGCACCTGCTAGGTTATACAGTGCACACAGAGAGAAAGATTTCAGTGATTGAACTCTGTTCAGCTCAAAATGAGGGAAAAACTGGCCTTAACTTCTCTCCAGGTTCCTGTTTGATTTGTGTCCCACAGATACAGTTGCCCTCCAGTCAAACCAACTGAATGTACAGAAGTTAGAAAGAGACAGGATCTGACTACATTAATAAATCATTTCAATTCCCTCTTTGAGCTTTCTGCACAATCAGACAAATGCTTCAAGGGGACTAGAAACAAAGAAGATTCATCCATCAGAATTTATGGATAGCAAGATGGGTGGCATAAATTTAATAAATAAAGCACTGGTCTTAGACCACAATAAATTTAAATTCAATACATAAAAATTAAAATGGAAAGAAATCTGTTGGTAATAGTCTGATATCAATGCAATTATAAGAGCCTTGGTGGTTCAGGCTGTTAATTGCCTAGCACTTAAAGTTCCAGCTGCCTGCAATTATTGCAGGCTCAAATCCCACCAGGCTCAAGGTTGACTCAGCCTTCCATCCTCTTGGGGTAGAAAGAAGAAACTAGGAGTGTGGTGTGTGTAATATCAAGTTATGGATCGAAGTAACAGTTTTATTTTATTTTTTTTAAGAATTTCCTAAATCCTTCATTCTACAATAATCATTCAACAAAACATGTTTAAACTGCCTAAAAATAATATTTACATTTGTACTAACAAAAAGGTATCTCCTCTAGTATAGGGCCCCCCAACCTTTGTGGCTAGGTAGCCTGGCTGGGGGAGAGAGATGGGGAACCAGACTGTATGAGCAGTGGGCCGATACGCACATGCACACACACAGCTCAATTCACACAGGGTGGCACACATGCGCATGTTCACACAGCTTGGCTGCTGGTGGCCTACTTGAGTCAAGCTGTGTGTGCATGCACCTGCCCACTGGCCTGCCTCTCGTGTGGCCCAGTTCCGAATAGGCCACAGCACAGTAGTGGATAGTATTATTGTTTCTTTATATACATTTGATGTATGCATTCTATTTTTTTATTACTTGCTAAATAAACTATAATAAATATAAGTATGCATTTTCAAACACAATTTTTTAAAATAGGGAAGATTTCCTATTCATAGTACATGCATTTATTGGAAATAACTTTTCTATATCAAAATGTGTTATGTGTGTGCATAACACATTTTGATATAAAACATGCATATTTGTGCATATTTTTAAGCAGCAAGTTATAATCACAAAATTTAAAAGCTGGCGTTTCATCTTCCCACTGTATTCAGAGTTCTTTTAAAATATGCAACTCGTTTGAAATGTATAGATTCATATAACAACTTTGTTGACTCAATTTCTTATCCATTTGTGATGCGGGATTATATTTACATAGGACAATTTCAAAAATTGTTTTTTGAATTAAGATACCATTTTTGTAATACAATTCAAACTCCCTTCTAGAGATGGTCTTCCATTGGCATGGGGTTTGGTCAGGGGTGGGATTCAATTTTTTTAACAACCAGTTCTGTGGGCATGGCTTAGTTGGTGGGCATGGCTTGGTGGTCATGTTATTGAGTGGATGTGGCCAACTCAATATCACTCACATCGAGGCACGCATCATGACTGTGGGGAAGCTGCAACAGTTGTAAGTGTGAAAAATGGTCGTAAGTCACTTTTTTCAGTGCTACTGTAACTTTGAAGGGTCACTCCACACAAGCAAAGTACCAGCAAAGGAGGGGAAAAAAACTCCAGAGAAGTTCCTGAGACAGGAAGTCTAGTCCTGCCAAGAATGTAATAAGGGTTAATAGAGAGGCAGTTTCTGTAAGCAACACCAGAATGTTTCCTTCCTGCCTTCCTTACAGGATTAGGCCAGTAATTTCTTCTAACAACCGTTTCTCCAAACTGCTTAGAATGTTAACAACCAGTTCTAGCGAATAGGTGCAAACTGGTAGAATCTCACTCCTGGGTTTGGTATCATCAGTGTGCTGATGATGCCTAATTATATATATCCATGCCTAGCCAGATAAGTGATGCACTAGCGGTGTTGGCTGAGTGTTTGAGGCATTAATGACAGGAATAGGAAGTAACTGGCTTCAACACAACCTGGCATGAAGAAGTGGCTAGCTTTTTGCCCACTCTTCCAGGACCAGATGACTCTCTGTCCTTGACTCTGGACAAATTAGGACTTCTGTGTACTTTGCTGATGCACGATTTGAAAATCCTCCTGAACTCATGGCTCCTGCTTGTGCAGCAGCTGTCACCTGTGAATAAAGGACTTTTGCACAGATTCATCTGGTGCATCAGTTGTGCCCTTTCCTGGACTGGGAGGCCTTTTTCATGGCCACTGATGCCTTGATCATCTTCCATCTGGATTACTGCAATGTGCTCCACATGGGGCTGCCTTTGAAGGCCACCTGGACACTTCAACTGATCCAGAATACATTCCCTAGGACATCTACCAGTCTTACCAGGTCTGATAGGATGGGCACATTTTTAGTCCCTTCCTCTAAATATTGACATCTGATAACAAATTGGAAATGTGCTTTTTCTGTGGCAGATCCTGTTCACTTTGCCTCTGAGGTTCAACAGGCCTACATCCTTTTAACCTTCCATAAACCTTTAAAGATATGGCTTTTTCCCCAGGTGTTAGGAGATTAGATGATCACACATTGGAACTGACCGGGTGCCAGATTTTTGTTGTTTTTAATCTTTAATGTTTTAAATGATTTTGTTTTATAGTTTTAAAATAATTTTATATGTGCTTTTAAAAAAATTGGCAGCTACCCAGAGCTGGTTGGAGGATGGCTGACTATATAAATGTTCTACATTCATTAAAAAAAATAATTTCTCAGAATATTATCAATATGGCATTTTCATGGGTAAAAAAACGCAGGATTACTTCAAATTTAAGTGACTACATGATATATTCTTTTTTAAAATTTAGTTCCCAGAATAGTCTTAGCTTTAAGATTCCCCATTATTAACCACCCAAGTACTCATCATATCCAAAGTATCTTTCATGTAAAGCATAGAAGAATCTTAAATATATTTTAAGCTGTGAATTTTTAGCTAACTCCATCATTTATTGAATGACTTCTTTGCTTGATTCTTTTCTTCTGTTCACTGTTCCAGAATGTAGTGAGGGAGTTTTAAAGAAATAAAGTAATAAATAAAGTAAATAAAGTAATAAGCAAAGTAAAGTTTTATAATATCAAAGGCAGGAAAAAAATGCAGTCAGACCCCTAAAAGGGATCCTGCCATTCAGTTGGGAGAAAAGGGGTCTTGGAGTCGATTCATTAGTATATTGGAACAATAACATTTTCACACGTGTGGATTGGCTGAATCAACATCTGGCTAAAGGGAGGGGTCTCTGTGTCTTTAATTCTACAAGTGTTGCCTAAGACAGATCAGATGTTGCTTTGAATGGCATGTTTTCACTTCTGCTTAACAAAAGTTTCCTTTTGAAATCCTTCATTTCAAAAGTCTTCACTCTCTTAAGTAAGAAGGAGAGACAGTCCTTACAGTAAGGCTTATGACTATAAAAGCATGGCACTTTGATAGTCTATCCACAAAACAGGTAAATATGTACATTTATGAATGGGATCATTTTTTTTAACCACAGTTCACTCATGCAAATTTAAACCAGGCATACAAAGACAGCAGACTTGATGAGAAGAAAGAAAGAAAAGAGAACATGACAGCTGCATGTCGGACAAGTTTTGAGCTCATTAATACAGATTAATCACCAAGAAACCTAAAAATAACATCCAGCTGCTAAGAGTTTTATCCTAATTTTTAAAAAAAGAGCTTTGGTGGCTCAGGCTGTTAAATGCCTGCTCTTAAGATCCAGCTGCCTACAATTATTGCAGGCTCGAATCCCACCAGGCTCAAGGTTGACTCAGCCTTCCATCCTCTCGGGGTAGGTAAATTGAGGACCCAAGATTGTTGGGGGCAATTAGCTGACCTTGTAAAAATGCTGCTTAGTAATAAGCAGGCATATACAATGGAATGAAGGCTATTGCTGAGCACACTGGGTTGTATCCCAAAAATTGTAAGCCGCCCTGAGTCTTCGGAGAAGGGCGGCATATAAATGTAATTAAAAAAAAAAGTGCCATCTGCACAGGATATAGATAAACCACAAGTCACTTTTGCTGGTAAAAACCATTACTGTCAGTTTGAAACGCTTTCTGCCTTCTGACATCATGTTCTGCCAATGGTCAAAAAAAGTTTGCTAACAAAAGTAGAGAAAAAAATTAGGACAAGAAAATTACATTTCCTTCAAATGGTAAGAAAATTCTCCCAGGATCCCTGCACAAAGACTAGTTTGATGTTAACCTAAAATAATTTTTGATGATTTCCCTTTTTTTCTTATTGATTCCTACTGATTGATGAAAGAACAGAAGGAGGAGGAGGAGGAGGAGGAGGAGGAGGAGGAGGAGGAGGAGGGGAGGAAAAGAAGAAGAAGAAGAAGAAGAAGAAGAAGAAGAAGAAGAAGAAGAAGAAGAAGAAGAAGAAGAAGAAGAAGAAGAAGAAGATTTATTTCAACCCAGGATATCAAACATACCATATCTAATACGCCTTCCTCCTCCTATTTGTCCACAATGACATCAGTATGAGATAGGGTGGCCTGATTAGTGTGAGTAGCCCAAAATCATCCAGCAGGATTACATACAGATTATTATAGGGGCCTGTCTTCAACATCCACACTGAGGGAGTAATTTCAAACATATGCAGATTTTCGTTGCTTTTTCTATCAATTTACTGTATTCTTCTAGCTCACATTGTGAGTACTTCTATCCCTTACAAAACTGTTTGATTTGATTTTACTTCATATTTGTTTTTTTTCCTTTTAGTTGGTTGATTGAAGTGTTTATCATGGCTTTAGATTTTTAATACCATAGTAATATGTTTATTCTTATTTGTTACTATATTCTTCAGGTATGTGTAGCTCTCAGTTCTGCAGTTCTTCATATTTCATTTCACTTTGTTGTTGCTAATGGGACTAGTCTTCCACCATGAAATAAAAGATCCAATTCCTTTGAACAAAATTCTAAGTAATTTATTTTCCTTAAGCTGAATTAAAATCGTCAAAACATGAAGAAGAATATTTTTGACGTTCAAAATGTGTCCTGGTTCTAGCATATTGGTGGTTCAGGCTGTTAATAGCCTAGCACTTAGCTCCAGCTGCCTGTAATTATTGCAGGCTCAAATCCCACCAGGCTCAAGGTTGACTCAGCCTTCCATCCTCTCGGGGTAGGTAAAGTGAGGACCCAAGATTGTTGGGGGCAATAAGCTGACTTTGTAAAAATGCCGCTTAGTAATAAGCAGGCATATACAATGGAATGAAGGCTATTGCTGAGCACATTGGGTTGAATCCCAAAAACTGTAAGCCACCCTGAGTCTCCAGAGAAGGGTGGGATATAAATATGAATAAAAATAAAATAAAATAAAATAAAATAAAATATTAGACTATCAGTTAAGAAATGATATATGTGTTTATAAACCACATTCTTTTTTATTATTACGGGTGATTAGCAGCATTGTTTCTCATATCTAAAGATTTAAAATGAGGCAATGACAAACAATTTCCATAATGCTGCCATGAAAACTCCATGAATAGTATCACCATGAATCAAGCTTGACCTGAAAGTGCCTTTTTAAAAAATCTCCTCTTAGAAAATCCAATAAAGTGGGCAAACATGACCTTTGAAGTACTTGATGATGTATTCCATCAACCCAGAAATACCTAATGTTGCATGCATACTACACTAAATTTTCTGAATTTCCACAATACTTTGTTTGAACTAGGTAAGGCTATGAAAAACCAAGCAGTTTTACCAAGGCCATAAAGATGGAAATGTTGCTACTCAGATTTATTTTATGTCTTGACTTTCGGGAGAACATTGTTGTTGAAGTTACCCATGGCAACAAGCTGTTGTAGAATTCTCAGCTGACATTTATGCTTTTGTGATGGTGGTTGAAGTAACTAACAAATGTTGCAGAAATGCAAATAGATGTCTTTGAATGTGCATTTGTAGATAATGGCAAGGTTGCCAAAATGCCAAAGGCACTGTGTAGGCATTTCTTGAAAGAAATTATGGAATTAAGCTTTTTTGTGCAATATGAAGGTAAAAGAAAGCATTTTAGCTATTTTTTCAAAGAAAGACTCATCAGTATTCATCATGAAATTAAGATAACCTACCTATAAAGGCATTTATTTATATCCATGGCAGGTAATAGTAAAGACATTGCACAGCATCAACAATTAAGTTTACTTACAATTTAAGACCATGGTATTGTACAGTTTGTCTTGAACTCTCTTCATTATTTCATCTAAAATTACACACATTGTTTTCCTCAGCTTCATATAAATCATGCCTTTTCTCAAAGCAACTTTTGGAGGCCTGCAACCCAACTGATCTGCAATCATTTGATCATTTTTCTGTCATGCTAATAAAATAGGGAAGATTAGAGAATGAGGGAAGGGAAGGGAAAAGCTATCAGACATCTCTCTGGTTTCTTCTCTCTCTCTCTCTCTCTCTCTGTGTGTTTGTGAAAAGAAAGAAAATGCAATGTATCTTATGTAAGTATTTACAGGAAAACTATAAATAAAAATAAAATCCTTGTGTACATATATAAAATGCAGGTAATTTATTAAATAAAGATAAAAGTGTTATGTATTTCAGAGAAATATGGAAGCTATATACTTCACCTACTTGCTTTGTAGTTTCCACTACAATGGCTTGCATGCATTAGAGATGCTGAGAGATATGCCGTCAAACTACAGACTACTGACTACACTCAGAGATAGAGTCAGTAGGTCTTTGATGAAGTGCCAAACTAAGCCACAATATGGGTGGCAGTAGTATAGGGCAGTGTTGGCAGTGGAGAATTACATTTTTGTGATAAGGGCAATAAACATTGTATTACCTGTGTGGAAGAAAAACTCAATGGACAGTAACAACAAAATAAAATTTGATACAATGCTGTAAGATACGACCCTTATCTTGGGATGAATCAAAGCAAGGAGAACTGGAAATTATCAAGAAAAAAAAGTCACACTCAAACTTGAAGATATAACAAAACTGGATTGGAATTGGGCATTTTGAGTCTTAATAGAGGTAATCCTTCAGTTATGACAGTTCACTTAGTGACCATTTGAAGATGTGACATAATTCCCCCCAAGTATTTATAACACAGTTCCGAAGTTACGAATGTCACAGCACCACAGCAGTCATTCACACTTACAAATGACCACAGAGGCTCTGCACCATTTGCCCTGCCTATTCCCCCCACTCCCCACCGGGTATCCACAGGAACTGGAGACTCATGACCTTGGGATAATTTAGTGAGCTGTCAGTTCCTTTGCCTGCTTCAGTGTATTTGCAGAGAACAGAGGCCTAAATAGTGTGAAATCTCACACTACTGACCTCACGTGATGTTGCACTATAGTATTTTATGCCTCAGCAAACTGAGGACTGCATTAGATGTGTGACAAAAGGCTTTGCAATCTCCATTTGCAAAGCCTTTTGCCGTGGATCTCATACAGGTCTCCGTTCGCTGATAACAGAGGACCAAACTACTGTAGTGGGAGATCATGCACATCTTGCACGATCTCGCACTATAGTACTTTAGGCCTCTGGTCTTGGCCAACTGAGGCCTGCATCAGATCTATCGGAAGAGCGTTTGCAAGCCGATGAGATTTTGGGGCAGAGAAATTGCATTGCTTCAACTCTCGTTGACTTGCAAATGCTTTCACACTGAGACTGGAAGTTTCTGGGGTCTGTGATTTTGCCTTCCAGTCTTGGCATGAAAAGCATTTGCAAACCGCTGAGACTTGAAGCAATGCAATTTCACTGTCCCAAAATCTCATTGGCTTTTCACTCAGACTGCAAGCAGGCAAAGGAACCGAATTGAATCTGCAGTTTTGAATACGTGAGGATTTATTCTAAAATAACACAATGTCTCTAAGTTTCTAGGACAGTAGCAATCACAGCAGTGATTAGTAATATCATCAAATTGCATTGTAAACATTGCAAAAAAAATTATATTGTAAAAAAAAATGTAAACAACTTGCCTTCAGAAGTTGTAGGTGCTTCATCACTGGAGGTTTTAAAGACTGGACTACCACCTATCTGAAATGGTGTAGGGTCTCCTGCTTGACCAGGGGGTTGGACTAGAAGACCTCCAATGTCCCTTCCAGCTTTATTCTGATTGACTATTAATGACTTGTTTTTCAAAAGTTTCAGTAAGAAAGAATCTGAATGAAACTTAGATGACACAAAAGTCAGAAACTGATACACTAGAAAGCTTAGCTTGGTGGACCATAGGAGTCAATAGGAGTGACAGTACAGATAAACTTCAACTTAACAGTTCATTTAGTAACCATTCAAAGTTAAAATGGCACTGAAAAAAGTGACTAATAACTGTTTTTAACACTTAATGACCGCTGCAGCATCCCCATGGTCACATGATCAAAATTAGGACGCTTAGCAACTGGTTCATATTTATGATGGTTGCAGTGTCCTGGAGTCAACTTTTTGCAACCTTCTGACCAGCAAAGTTAGTGGGAAAGCCAAGTTCACTTAACAGCCATGTTACTAACTTAACAACTGCAGTGATTCACTTAACAACTGTGGTAAGAAAGGCTGCAAAATGGGGCACCAATGTGTCACTTAGCAACAGAAATTTTGTACCCAAATTGAGGACTACCTATAATCTATAATCTCTCCTGATGAACACAAATTGCTGCTGATATTTTCAGGTAAGCTAATTAAGTGGCATAAACAATCTGTCAGGATTCCGGCAGTTACTCCAATTAAATCATGAGTCTCGAGCCAAACTTCCAAAACTTCAAAATGATTTATTGGGAGTTAACATGTCCGACATTGCCTGGGTGTAGCTGACTCTCAGACACATAATTCATTGTCACCCCTGACCCTGGTTGTATCATAATCCATATTCTCCAATGAGACACATCCATAGCCAAGAGTCATCAATCATGTTCTCCAGTTGGAATTTTGTGCGGCAGAAACTTCAGTCACCTAGTTACTATCTTTGAAAAACTATTTATGAAATGCACTTTTGCTTTCCAAGCTGCTGCACCTCTCTTTCAAATCCCTTTCCCCCTCTCCCTTACTGTTGGCAACTCTAAAAAGAAATATTTTATGAATTGACACAATCATGTAAATAAAGGGCCTTGGTGGCTCAGCTGTTAAATGCCTGCACTTAAGTTCCAGCTGCCTGCAATTACTGCAGGCTCGAATCCCTCCAGGCTCAAGGTTGACTCAGCCTTCCATCCTCTCGGGGTAGGTAAATTGAGGACCCAAGATTGTTGATTGACTTTGTAAAAATGCCGCTTAGTAATAAGCAGGCATATACAATGGAATGAAGGCTATTGCTGAGCACACTGGGTTGTATCCCAAAAATTGTAAGCCGCCCTGAGTCTCCGGAGAAGGGCGGCATATAAATGTAATTAAAAAAAAAAGATGAATGTTTTAATCAATTCAAAACTTGCCATTTTCAAGTATATACGTCTGATTCCGCAGATGCCTTGCTTTGCCTACTCTCCTGTGCTTATTTCCATTTTATCCTATTGGCTGATTTCCAAATTGCATAATCAGCCAAGGGGTCTCTGAATAAAATATGAGATTTTGTGACATGTGAAAATAAAAAAATCTTTTAAAGTCATGACATTGGTGGTATTATGTGCTTGTTAAAGAGGCAGAAAACAATCTCTTTAGTTGGATTTAAACCTAACTATAGTACATTAAGAGTCTGCTCAATTACAGACTTTCAATCAATTTTTCAAAAAGGTGGTTGCTGGTCTTTAAGTACCTAAATTGATGGCTAGAAAATATAAATAAGTAAATGATAACTCACCTTCACTGGAATTTAGAAATGTCTCATTCAATTAAAATAGAACAAAACATCATTTGGAGGTTTAGTATAGCATCAAAACTTCAAATAATGGTTAGGTTTTATTTATGGCAGTTTACTCTGCAAGATAACTTACATTCTTCTACATTCTTCATGAATTAAGCTTGTTTTCTGAAAACTTTAGCTAACTAAAACATGTGTATTTTATTAAAGTAATGGTGTCATTTCTAATTCTATGTGTACTGTATCATTTTAAATTAAATAAAATGCTTTATTTAACAGCTGTCTTAAATCATTATAAGTATATGCCTAATAATTAAATGACACCATTTAATGGGGACTTGAGGTAAATGGAAACAGCAAATGGAAAACGACCAAATGAATAGCACCGAAAAATAGGTCAAAGGAGCTTCTCATTTGGAAGAACCTAAATATTTTTTTAAAAAAATACCCAATTTTATAGAGGCAAGCCTTTTCAGAGTAGCCCATTGTGAACTGATATTATTACATCAGGGCATGAATGATTGACATCTTTAATAGGTTCATTTCAAGAATAGGAAAAAATGAGCTTAATTAAATAGTGAAGATGAAAAGCTGGATACTCCCATGTCTACAAAAGTTCTTTAGATGAAAATTAATGGATGGATAAATTTTAAAAATAATCATATATGGAAAGAAGAAAATTAAACATTTATTTCTTAAGACAGCTGGTGTGTGGCAAGCAGGTATAATATAGTCTTCCAGTGTGAGAATTGCTATTCCTATTATTAAAAATATTTCATATTGGAAAAATGAAGCTCATTTGGGGTGGAAGGATGTATTCATTCAGGATCCATTACTATATAAACTTTATATTTGTATTTTGACACAGACTGGCTTTTTCAGCTGCAGTGTAGCTTTAAGTACTATAGCAGAAGAAAGGGTATGGTGGGTTTTGTTTTGTTTTTTGTTTTTTTTGTATGTTAAACTTATGTTAAAATGTGTTTCTCACATAAAATGCATACATTTCAGCCTTGTATTTGTGTAAATATTTTGGAGTTATTTAGCATTGAATTGAACTGAACTGAATACTTTATTTGGCCAAGAATAACTAGACACACAAGGAATTTGTCTCTGGTGCAGAAGCCCTCACTGTACATGCAAAACAACAGAATCATAATAATCATCCTAGTAATAATACCAATAAGAGTAGGGAGTAAAGAAGATAATAAGGATAAGTAATAATACCACAGGCATATTACATGGGTAAATACACATATACATTAGACAGTACTGTGAGAATTAGGCATCAGCAAAATGATGGCACAATGGATAGTAGAGAAATATATAGTTATATAGTACTACAATGCATTGGGGGGAAACATAAGAACAGGATAAAGACATCTCTATGGAAGTTATAAAAGGTCAGGTATGAAAGAATGGAACAGAATGCCAATATAAACTCCCAATTTCAGACATTCAAATATAAAATGCCTGAAAGTAAACGATGGAAGGTACTTAAGGAATTGACCCCAATTGTTTTGCTCAGCATAGAATACTATTTCTAGATGTTGCCCTACTGTTGATTAAAATGATGGGATTTGTGCTTGTGTCTCTGTCTGTGTGTATACTCAAAATACTCAATATAGATTTGGTCAATGCATTTCAAATTGACATTATGAACAGAGCTGAAGAGGTACAGAAACATCAGTGAAAATGGGTGCGCTGCTAAATTGAAATTCTATGTATTAATGTTTGAATTGACTACATTAATTTTTTTAAAAAAATACTACCATGCTCTATTATTTCTGGTTCAGTTTTCCATAGAATGGTGATACCATGGTTTGGATGCAGAATTTCTTAAGCACAGTGATTTACTGCCAATCTTCTTTCTGGACATCATCAGCTTGCAAGAAACCATCTATCATTACTACCCCACCTGCAGGATAGCATAGAAATGGGATATGAGGTCATGGTGAATTTTGACATATGGCTGAAAGTTCCTTTCCTTCTTAGCTACATGTAGTAAAGCATAGAGTAGACTTGTCAAAACATGGCCACTTCTGCAGTTCATAAAAACAGATGGGAAGGATATAGCATTGCATTCATGTACTATACATCATTCCAAATTTCAACAGAAATTTATATATCTAGAGAAATGCATACAAGGTGGTCTTTTTTTTTGCAAAATTGCAGTGCTTGATCAGGCTTCATCTTTGATGGAAATAACCTTTTTTGCTGATAATGTGTTGGCTCTGAAAGCAATTTTGCTACTTACTATTTGGCCTAGAATTTAGAGCAAGGTAGGAACCATTTTTTCTTCTGCCAAGGACTGCATTCCCTCGAATGTAATCTATCCTGGTTATGGGCAAATGGTAGTAGAACTGACAGCTCATGGACCTAAATCTGTTCACACCACTGAAGAGTAATCAGTAACATTTCATTCGTATTATAGTCCTGCTTGCTACTTAAAAATATAACTAGAATAAGTGTTTTTCAGTATGGTTGAAAGCAAATACATCATTTCTGTATTCATAGTATTAAATGATGTTGTCACATCTCTCTCTCCCTCCCTCTTCCTTTCTCTGTTTTGCTATTTCAACAGTAATAACAGCAAAAACCAACTAAATTAAAGCCCTTCGTGCTCATGCTCATGAATGCAAGTTCTGTATATTACAATGGAGTCTTCCTTTTGTGCAGTGTAAGTAGCTCCTGTACCCATGATATGAATAAAAACCCAATTGGAGGTCAAGAATCAAGGTAAATTGATGTAGCTTTCAACATGCAAGAGCCTTGGTGGTGCAGGCTGTTAAATGCCTAGCACTTAAGTTCCAGCTGCCTGCAATTAGTGCAGGCTCGAATCCCACCAGGCTCAAGGTTGACTCAGCCTTCCATCCTCTCGGGGTAGGTAAATTGAGGACCCAAGATTGTTGATTGACTTTGTAAAAATGCCGCTTAGTAATAAGCAGGCATATACAATGGAATGAAGGCTATTGCTGAGCACATTGGGTTGTATCCCAAAAATTGTAAGCCGCCCTGAGTCTTCGGAGAAGGGCAGCATATAAATGTAATTAAAAAAACCAAACATATCAAGCTTGATTTTTTTCCAGTTTTACTTAGACATACCAGAGATAATCTGGGAATATTTTGCATGCTAAACATGCAAAAGGTCACTTCTTTTTTCTCCCTCTTCTTTTGTATTTATCATATTCATATACCACCAATCCATTCTTGGCAGCTTATAATATCCTATACAAAATCGGTAAAAATACAGATTTATAAGAACAAATTACATTATGAAATAATCAATCAACCTTAATGACAGCAATGTAGTATTAAAATGCCCTTTTGTAACAGTTTTGGCTTAATATCCTTTGTATGGCCACCAGAGCATGACAAGGATGGGAAGCGAAATATTTTCTTGTTCATCAAGGGGAAAAAACATTCCAGTTGCCTTTTGAAGAATAAAGCACCTTTGAGGTCCTTTGTATGGCCATCAAAGCAGCTATTATTTAAAATTCCAGGTATAGAGATGAAATGCACACTAAAAAAAACATTGTCTTATGATCTCTGAATTACATTTATATTCAAAATGTTGGGTGAATAAATAGAACTTACGTAGCACCCAACAAGGCATTATTGTTGTTTTTTAATTGTTAGCTACCCTGAGTCCTCTCGGAGAGGGAGCAGCATACAAGTCCAATTATAAATAAATAAGTAAGTAAGTAAGTAAGTAAATAAATAAATAAATAAATAAATAAATAAATAAATAAATAAATAAAATTAATCGCTGAATGAATCTTTCCTTCTACACCATCACCAACTGCAACTGCACTCAGGACACAATGGAAGCGAAGTAAACAGTGTCCTACCCACAACTTTTGTAGGTGGCTCATAAGGATAATCTGTTTTATGGTCCTGAGTCATGGAGAAAGTTAAAAAGACCCATAAGAATATACTTTTCTCTCCTGGACTCAATAGTTTTACAATAGTTTCTATGCCATGCAAAGGCTTGAATCCCAATTGTAACCAAACAAGGAAATCTGTTTTATCTAGGAGATTACAGTGCATCTATTCTAGCACTCAGATTACAAGTTTCCATAAAATGGAAAGGTTAGAGGCTGGACAATAGTCACCTAAAATACCTGGATCCAGAGCAATATGCTACTACGTCTCTCAAGTCGACTAGCGCACTCTCTTTCTATAAAGGGGTAATCGTATTGGTTCTGCCATCCTAGATCCAGCTATTCACTCTACCACAGGGATGTCAAACTCATGTTGTCACAGCAGCATTATGTGATGTATCGGGACTTTTTTCCCTTTGCTAAACTGGGCATGGGTGTGGCTAGTGCGTGACACATCTGGCCCATGGGCCAGGAGTTTAACAGCCCTGCTCTAACACTTAATAGAGAATGCTCACCCAAGGCAATTTTGCCAAATGATTCAACCTCCTTCACATTCCACATTTTGATTAGGTGCTCAATGAAACTAATTTATGGTCTACACTTGTAGGATTTTACCTCTACTCTTTATCATGGTCAGACCTTTTCTTTCTGAGATATAGATTTGCAGCAATTAGAAACTTTAAACTGTTCTTGCTAATCATTGCTACTAATGCTTAATGCTGCTAATGATTGCTAAACTTGTCTGCTAATCATATTTACATATCTCTTTCTCATCCAATCCAGATAAAATTATAGATTGCTTAATCAAAACATGGATTTGGATTTTTTGTGAGGTTTTCTTTTCTAATTCAATGAACAGTGTCATTTATGTTCTATCATGTTATATAAATACTATAACATGACTGAGAAGACTGGCCTTACCTTCAAATACACTCTCAATGAATGAACGAACGAACGAATGAATGAATGAATGAAAGAATGAAGACATAACCAGGACCTTGAACTGCACCCGGAATTGGCAACCAATGCTGTTCCCACAAAACAAGTAAGACATCCACAGATCTAAGCTTGCACAGAACTATGTGGGCTCCTGCATTTTGGATTAATTGTAAGTTCCTCATATTCTTCAAAGGCAGCCTTTTTTAAAATATCATGACCAAAACTGGAAGTAATATTCCAAGTGTGGTCTCACCAAAGTGAAAAAGTGCAGAGTGCTTTAACATTTCATGATCTTGATTTTATACCTCTGTTAATGGAGCCTAGGACTCTGCTGAGGTTTTTTTGGCAGCTGTGGCAACACTGCTGCTCATATTTATATGATTGTTCACCAGGACAGATAATGAAATTCAGGATGTGAAATACCTTAAAAACAATGCACCAATTATTTAGTGTTGCTGCATTTTGGCCTAGCTGTACGTTCCTGATATTCTTCAAGGGCAGACCCTTATTCCTTTCTTGCATGTTACTTTTAAAAAGCAATGTAAGGAACATAGAGAAAAATAAGTTAAATCATATTCTGATATGTCAATTACCCTTGTGTCCCTGATTCCCTTTACTTGGTCAACAAAATTAATACCTGGAGGATTTACCTGGTAGTTGATTAAAATGTTATATTAAACTGATTTATTAAATTAGCTTCATTGAAGACTTTCTTTGGCTACTCTAACTAATCTTCTTATTAATAACATTTTTCAAAATAGATTTAACTTTTTTTATTGAACAATGTGTCTTCAAATGGAATATAGTAGGGAATTTAGGCTTTTCAGGTGCATAATCATTATTCAGAGTACTGCAGCAAAAAAGACACAGCTGCTCCTGAGCTTTAGAAATTGACAGCCAAATTATCTTATTATCTAACTAGAGCCAGCTATAAGTCATTTTCCACTGCTTCTTAATATAAAATAACATACTGTTATGTTGTGGCTCCGCCTCGTGAGCCTGTGCTGACAGAGGAAGAGGACCTGGATGATGATGAAGAAGGAGAGGAGGAACGAGCAAGGCCTCCCTCACCAGGGCCTTCCTCCCCAGGATCTCCCTCCTTGGCAAGGTCTCCCTCCCCAGGACCTTCCTCCTCCTTGGCAAGGTCTCCCTCCCCAGGACCTTCCTCCTCCCTGGCAAGGCCTCCCTCCCCAGGACCTTCCTCTCTGGCAATGCCTCAGGTTTCCTCGGAAAGCCAGGAGGAACTGCCTGAGAGACGTGTGGCAGTAGGACCACAAGAGAAAGACAAGGAAGGTTCCTGGCTTGATCCCAGGCAACGTCGGAGGGAGAAACGTCAGCAGCAGCGTAGGGGCGGGAGGGCCAGAGATTGAGCTGGACCACACCCCACCAGGTATAAAAGTGGTGTGCCTACGCTGCAGACTCTGTTCGTGACAAAGTGTCATCTGCATCGGAAGCTTCCGTCTGTCTGTGTGTTTGGTTTTTGAACTCTGAAAAGAAAGCAATTCTCTGGAATTACTACATTGCTTCTTGGAGTTGGCATTGAGAACTTGGGTGACTGCCAACGCTCTTGTCGGAGAGATAACGGGGATTTTGGCGAGAGGCCAGCGTGACTCCTCTGCGTGAGCTAACGCTCCTTGCCTTCAAGGGAAGGGAAGGTAACGAAACAGGCCAGTGTGTCTTTTCTGTGTTGGCTAACGTACCTTAGCTTCTGGGGAAGTGAAGGTGGGACAGAACATTTTTGTCACGAACCCCAAAAGCTTCTAACCATCTTTAAAGCAAGATGGATCAACAGCAGCAGCAGCAGCTGCAGCAGCAGTTACAGCAGTTACAAGCTGAGAATCAGGGCTTGCAACAACAGGTGCTGCAATTAGCAGCTCAATTTGCTGCATTGAATGCTCCTGCAGTCTCTCCTCCCTTCCTCGTCGGAAATGCCCGGTAGCTGTGCCAGATAAGTTTTCTGGGCAGCCAGAAATGTTTCCGGCTTTCATGGGACAGTGCCAGTTGTTTATGGCTATGAGGCCTGAGGATTTTCCTGATGACCGGACTCGGGTGGGGTTTGTGATAAGCCTCCTTTCTGGCTCTGCAGCCCGGTGGGCCACGCCTTGTTGGTTCAGAACAGCCCACTGTTAACAGACTGCCAGGGTTTTTGGCAACACATGCCTCATGTATGAGGACCCCATCCGCACCCAGACGGCAGCCAGGCGATAAAGGACCTTCGCCAAGGGCGCCCCTGCAGGAATATATTGCTGAATTTCGCTGCTCTGCATGGACTCCAACTGGAATGATGCGGCGCTGCTGGACGCCTTCCAGGACGGCCTGTCGGAGGAACTGCAGGATGAGCTGGTTCGGGTGGAGGTCCCTCCGACTCTCGACGCCTCGTGGTGCAGTGTCGCGATTGACGACGCCTCCAGCGGCGAAAGACCCGTCGCCCCGCCCAGGAGTCACCCTCCACGCCTGGACCTCCACAACCTGTGCCGGCAGTGCCCGGGTCGCCCTGAGTTCCGGACAACGCTGCGGAGCCCATGGAGTTGGGAGCGGCTGGAACCTGCTTGACGGCCCAGGAGCGCACACGGCGACAGCAGGGGGTTTGTGTCTGTATTGTGGGGAGCCCGACATTTCATTGCTTCCTGTCCCCAAAACAACGTGGGCTTCAAGCCCGTGCCTGAATCTCGGCAGGACCAAGCCGGAACGGGCGGGCCCGACCTGGGGAAACCCTAGGCCGGGCAGGTACTACTCCTCCGCTTGACTGCGCGGCTGTGGACTCTGGGCCCCTCGGCATCTGATATTGGACTCTCAGGTGTTCTTGCCTAACCAGTCGAGGGGGATCCAGGCGCATGCGCTGGTGGACTCAGGGGCCACGACGAACTTCATGGACCAGGCCTTTGTGGCACGCTTTAAGGTGCCTTTGGATCCAGTGGACCCTCCGCTATGGTGGAGACAATTGATGGGCGGAACTTACCGCAGGGCCCATTAAGTTCGCCACCCAGCCATTGCGCCTAACCATTGGGGAACACGAGGAAGCAATCCGCTTCTATGTCACCGCGGATCTTCATTTCCCTTTGGTCCTGGTATGGCCTGGCTTCGGACTCACGATCCTCAGGTGGCATGGTCGCAGAACGCTGTTTTTTCCGAGTCTGCAGTGCGTCGACCACATCCGCCACGCCTGTGCCGCCAGGATGTCTCCGCCCCGGTCGTCTCCCTACCTCCTGAACTGCGGGACTTCGCAGATGTGTTCAGTGAGAAGGAGGCGGACCGCACCCGATCGGCCCTACGATTGCCCGCGGACCTTCTGCCCAACGCGCCGCTGCCCGTGGGACGCCTGTATTCCATGTCCGAGCCCGAAGTTGGCCGCCTGCGGGACTTTCTGGACAAGAACTTGGCCCGGGGTTCATCCGCCTTCGCCGCCCCTCTCGCAGCACCAGTTCTCTTCGTCAAGAAGAAGACGGGGACTTGCGCTTGTGTTGCGACATTACCGCCACTCAATGCCATCACGGTGCGGAATCGCTACCCCTGCCTCTCATTCCGAGCTGATGGAGCGCCCGGGAGGCCACCATCTTCACGGCTCGACCTCGCGAGGGGCCTACAACTTGGCGCGGATACGGAGGGGGACGAGTGGAAGACGGCGCTTGGCACCCGACACGCCATTTCGAGTACACGGTGATGCCGCTCGGTTGACCAACGCCCCGCGGTCTTCCAGCATTTTATGAATGACGGTTCGGGACATGTTGGACAAGTTCGTGGTGGTCTACCTGGACGACATCTTGATCTACTCCCGTCCAGGGAAAGCCACCTTCAGCAGGTCCGCCTGGTGCTGCAACGCCTTCGCAGCACCAGCTTTATGGCTGGAGAAATGCCTCTTTTTCCAGACTTCCATTGAGTTCCTGGGGCACATCATCGCCCCGAGGGCATTGCCATGGACCTCGGAAGGTGGAGGCCTTGTGCAGTTGGGAACCCCTCGTCGCGTGAAAGACGCCCAGCCTGCTGGGGTTCGCCAACTATTACCGACCTTTATCCCGGCTTTGCCACCTTAACCTTCCCTGCTAACCCAGCTCCTTCGGAAGAAGGTTCCGCTCCAGTGGGGTCCTCCGCAGCAACAGGCGCTTGAGGACCTCAAGAAAGCCTTCGCCACCAACCCGCCTTTGCGGCACCCGCACCGCCCTTTTGTAGTGGAGACGGACGCCCAACGTGGCCCTTGGGGCAGTGCTGTTGCAGGCCCCGGTGGATGGCGGCACTCTTTTCCCCTGTGCGATATTCAAGGAAGCTTAATCCTTCCGAGCAACTACACCATCTGGGAGAAAGAGCTGCTGGCTATCAAGGCTGCCTTTGAGGCTTGGCGGCATCATCTGGAGGGGCCCGCACCAGATAGAGGTCCGCACGACCATCGGAATTTGGAGCATCTGACGACGGCCAGGAAGTTGAACCAGCGGCAGATTCGTGGTCGCTGTTTTTGCCCGTTCAACTGTGACCTACATTCCCAGCGGTCACAATCGGAGGGCGGATGCCCTATCCCGCAAGCCCGAGTACCTGTGCCCCAAAGACTCGCCTCTGCGGACGGTGCTGCCAGCAGAAGCCTTGGCTGCAGCCCAAGAACCGGTCGACTTCCGGCTCGGGTGCGAGAGGCGCAGCCTGGACGCCTGGTCACAGCAGAGGAAGGCGGAGGTCGGCCCCGATTCCCCATGGACTTTGGAGGAGGGCTTGCTCAAGCATCGGGACGGCTGTATGCCCACGGGCCGCTTCGGCCCTTCTCTTGAAGCAGTGTCACGACAACCCCGCAGCCGCCATTTCGCTACTTCAAGACCCTCCACCTCGTGACTCGGACTTTTTGGTGGCCCCAGTGCGGCACGACGTCACGCCTTACGTTCTCCTGTGTGGCCGCAAGCGAAGGGCGACGGGTGCGCCTCCTGGTCTCCTCCACCCTCTACCCACTCCAGACAGACCATGGGGGCGATCTCTATGGACTTCTTGACACACTTGCCGCCGCCCCACGGCTTTACGACCGTGCTGGTGGTGGTGGACATGCTGACCAAAATGGCCCACTTCATCCCGGTCGCGCCCTGCCATCGCCCGCACGACTGCCCGCCTGTTCGCCAAGCATGTTTTCCGCTCCATGGCCTGCCGGATAGGGTGGTTTCTGATCGCTGTGTGCAATTCACGGCTCAATTTTGAAGAGCCTGATGACCGCTGCAAGTGCAGGTGTGTTTGTCCTCCTCGCACCATCCTGAGACTGATGGGGAACAGAGAAGGTCATTGGCATCCTGGGGCAGTATTTACGCTGCTTTGTCAATCAACGGCAGACCGACTGGGCCGACTACCTCGCTCTGGCGGAGTTCGCTAACAACTCCCAGCACACCTCCACCCAGGCGACTCGCTTCACGCCAATGTGGGCTACCATCCGCTGTTCTTCCCTCTGACACCCTCGGATTCCCCTGTTCCTGAGGCTCAAGACTTCCTCTCCGAGCTGTATGCCGTGCAGCAGTTGGCGCGGCAACACCTGATACAGGCCAAGGAGGACAAGCGGTACGCCGACCGCTCCCGACGGGCGACGCCCGCTGGCAGTGGGAGACCGAGTGTGGTTATCCACAAAACACCTCCCGCTGACCGTCCGTAAAGAAACTGGACCACCGGTTCGTCGCCCGCACCCCATTGAAGCGGTCATCAACCCTGTGGCCTATCGCCTGACCCTACCAAGCCCCATGAAAATACACCCGGTTTTCCATCGCTCCTTCTGGTTCCTGAAGCCCCTCTGTTACTCTCCGACGCCCCACTGATCCTCACGCCTGCACCGCTGGGGCTGACGCGAGGACAGCAGGGTGGTCAGTATTCGTGACTCACGGTGGTTGAAGGGGCGTTCCAGTATTTAGTAGAGCGGACGGGACGGACGGAGGACTTGACCTGGGTGGACGCTTCGCCCACGCCCCGCCCTCACGCTGCTGTTCCATGAGCGCTTCTCTCGGCCGCATCCTGCCCGCCGGACTCGGGGAAGGGCCCCGGTGGTGGGGATAGTGTTGTGGCTCCCCTCGTGAGCCTGTGCTGACAGAGGAAGAGGACCTGGATGATGATGAAGAAGGAGAGGAGGAACGAGCAAGGCCTCCCTCACCAGGGCCTTCCTCCCCAGGATCTCCCTCCTGGCAAGGTCTCCCTCCCCAGGACCTTCCTCCTCCTGGCAAGGTCTCCCTCCCCAGGACCTTCCTCCCTGGCAAGGCCTCCCTCCCCAGGACCTTCCTCTCTGGCAATGCCTCAGGTTTCCTCGAAAGCCAGGAGGAACTGCCTGAGAGACGGTGGCAGTAGGACCACAAGAGAAAGACAAGGAAGGTTCCTGGCTTGATCCCAGGCAACGCCGGAGGGAGAAACGTCAGCAGCAGCGTAGGGGGCGTGGGAGGGCCAGAGATTGAGCTGGACCACACCCCACCAGGTATAAAAGTGGGTGTGCCTACGCTGCAGACTCTGTTCGTGACAAAGTGTCATCTGCATCGGAAGCTTCCGTCTGTCTGTGTGTTTGGTTTTTGAACTCTGAAAAGAAAGCAATTCTCTGAATTACTACATTGCTTCTTGGAGTTGGCATTGAGAACTTGGGTGACTGCCAACGCTCTTGTCGGAGAGATAACGGGATTTTGGCGAGAGGCCAGCGTGACTCCTCTGCGTGAGCTAACGCTCCTTGCCTTCAAGGGAAGGGAAGGTAACGAAACAGGCCAGTGTGTCTTTTCTGTGTTGGCTAACGCACTTAGCTTCTAAGTGAAGGTTAGACATGGAACTTTTGAACTGTGCTGCAATGATGACTTAATCCAGCCTATTTGTAAAGTCATACATACAACAAAATGCACATCTAATTTAAAAAAAACATGATTTCTATATACATATTTGTTAAGTTTGCATGAAGAGTCAGACGCCAAGAGCTTCAGTGAAGAGTTTATTAAGTGACTACAGCTCGAATGGACCCAACTTGGCTGGCTAACGGCTGCTACTTATAGCCAGCAGCCGAAGTTGCCAGCTACAATCAGAGTGCAGGTTCAAGACTATTTAAACCAATCATATTTGACAATTTTAAGAACAATTCAAACTAAACCAATAACATTCAAACCTACATACATAACACCCCTCCCCACTAGGTTCAGTCCATACCAAACCCCAACCTATCTAATGTATTCTTTTAAATAGGTGGGGCTCTTACATGGCTGTTGAGACCTTCGTGGTTCAGAAGTTTTAACATTCTCACCCAGTGAGAGAGGAAATGTGTCTGCTGACATTTCCCCACTGGGACTTCCTGTGAAAGAAGACCCTGTTTGATTGTGAGAATCTGGTCTCTCCTCCCAACCCATCTCCAGCCCAATGTCAGCACCAAGTCAGGTAGTGATGCACAATCTTCCACTTCTAAGGATGGATTTTGGCATTGTGACAGTTTTGGGATGGTTCCTGTCGTGATGGCTCGTAATACACATGCTTGCTGATTTTCCTCCTGTTCCTCCCTTCCCCTAGAATTGATATCAGGTGAGGGAACTAGAGAGGAACAAGTGCGATGTTCCTGAGAGAACCTGGATCTAAGTTGGTCAATGTGCCTGCTCCAGAGGAGTCCATCCTCTGTTTGCACCCCTGTAAGAACGAGGGCCTGTGATTTGAGTTATTTCAGCAGGAATCCACAAAGGTTCACCCATAAGGTTCTTAGCATACACAGAATCACCCACACTGAATGTGCGAACTTTGGAAGTGGAATCTAGTGGTATGTTGGGTGCGAAGGGATGAAGGCGTCAAGGGAAGACCTAAGTTTCCTACCCATCAACAACTCTGCTGGGGATAAGTTATTAGATGGGTTAGAGTGATGTGCTGAACACTAAGAAGTTTTTCAACTTTTCAGTGATGTCCCCAGGACCCAGTTGCTGAAGCTTCTCCTTGGTAAAACGTACCATGCACTCAGCCCGCCCAGTAGCAAGGGTGCCCAGGGGCAATAAGGGCATGTCTGATACCCTGTTGTTAGATAGATTCAAAAGGTTGATGTAAATTGAGGGCCATTGTCAGAGACAAGAACATCAGGCAACCCGTGGGTTACAAAAAGTTTTTTGAGCTGCTTGATGACAGCATCAGTTGTGGTGGATGCCATTGATTACCTCTAGCCATTTGGAATATGCATCTACTATAATAAGAAAGGTGTGCCCTCTAGTAGGGCCAGCAGAATCAATGTGGATCCTGGACCATGGGCCCCTAGGACATTCCCATTCCTCTGTGGGGTGAGAGGTGGGGCAGGCCTGACTACCTGACAGTTGGGACAAGATGCAACCAGTTTTCAACCATTTTGTCAATACCTGGCCACCATACATAACTCCTGGCCAATCCCTTCATCCTTACAATACCAGGATGACCCTCATGTAACATTTCCAAAACCTCTCTTGCAGTTTTGCAGGAATAACCACCCTGTTACCCCACAAAATACATCCCTTAATACAGATAATTCAGTTTGCCTGGACTTAAAAGGTTGAGCCAGGTGAGGTAGATCTTGAAGAGGCCAACCTTTCTTAATCCAGCCTACAACAGGAGCCAATAAAGTGTCTTTCGCAGTCTCTCTGGCAATTTCAGCATGCAGTGGAAGCTTGGCAACAGTTTCTAGGAAAAAGGTGTGTGTTTCAGGTTCAAAGTCCTTGTGGCAGGAAGTGGGCAACGACTCAGTGCATCAGCATGTCCAATGTCCTTGCCAGGCTTGTGGATAAGTTTGTATGAATAAGCAGCAAGAAATTCAGTCCATCTCAGCATTCTTGGTGACAGGATAGTAGGTGTAGGTTTGTCTCCTGCCACAATGCCTAACAAAGGTTTGTGATCTGTAACAATGGTAAATGTTCTCCCATACAGATATTCATGAAATTTCTTAACAGCTGCAACAATTGCCAATGCTTCCTTGTCCAATTGGCTGTAATTCTCTGCTTTGTCAAAGTGCAAGATAAAATGCAATAGGGCTTCTTTCCCACTGGGAAGCCTGTGGCTCAAACCCCAACTCAAAAAGGGGATGCATCACAAGTCAGTACAACAGGCAAATTCTCAGAGAACTGTAATGAGTAGGCATCAGACGTGATTAGTCTTTAATACTGTTAAATGCTGATTGTTCTTCCCTGCCCCAGACCCAAACAGCGATGGTTCAGTGTCCCTTATAGTCTCCACAGATTCTTACTGACCCATCAGTCTTGACTGGTGTGACTATGGTGTCTCCATCTGAGTGGTCAGTGGGCTCTAAAACCCCTTGAGGTATTAATTTGTCTAATTGTGCATCAATTTTTTTCCTTAAAGCAAATGGGACCCTTCTGGGCTTTAAACGAATTGGGGGCACCTTGGGATCTAGGTTGAAAGTGATAGGGGTCCCCATATACTTGCCCAATCCTTTGCTGAAGACCTCTGGAAACTCAGACTTCAAGGCCTCCTCCCATTCAGAGTTGCTCACTTGATTGATGCCAGTCATCCTGATGCCTAGTGGCTTGAACCACTTAAGTCCCAGCAAGCTTGGGCGATCCTTGTCCACCGATGGTCAGGGGCAAACGCTTTGGTGTGGCCTTAAACTTCACGCTTGAATTCTCTTGTTCCAACTACTGGAATCTTGTTCCCTTGGTAGTCTTTAAGAGTCAGTGCTTGCTTCTGGAAATGTTTCTTCTGAATGTTGGAAGAAGCCATAGTGTCCACTTCCTCCATTTGGCAAGGCCTTCCTTCAATGAGTACCTTCATGTATGTACTTTTCTGCTTCTCAAGGTGAAGAATGACCAATGGTGACTGTTTGATGAGTTTCATTCTTCCCATTTGCTTTTGAGTTGCACCCCATTTTCTCACTGAAGTTGGGCTTGAAATCTTTGTCAGGAAACTTTCTTCTGTGTGGAGGAGTTCTGGATGATTTGCAGACTCTTGCTAGATGACCTCTTTTTCACAACAAAGGCAGATGGTATCAAGAAACTTGCATTCAGTGTGGGATGCCCCCCCCAACCTCTGCAATAAAAGTCTTGCCTTTTTTCTTCCCAGGTCTTTCTTTTTCTTTTCCATTCTGAGTCTATAAATTCCTTCCTCCACCTCACTAGTCTGATTCAGAATCTATCTGCTCGAATGAGTTGTTGTGGACTTTTCCACATCAGGATGGCTTGAGGCCTTGTTAATTTTCTTCATGGCTGCCACTGAGGACTTAGTGGCTTCTGCTGAGGAGGCCTCTTCTATGGCCTCGTGATCTTAGGTTTTAATAATAATTTGCTCTGAAGCACCTTGTCTTTGAGGCCTAGAACAAAACCGACGCATGGCCTCCTCCAAACTGTTAAACTCGCATGCACCCCAATGTCTCTAAGCTTGCCATGAAGTCATTAACGCTGCTTCCCTTGATCCCGACGGTAAAACTCATGTCTTTAATGAGGCACGATACTTGTGGGGCGTAATGGGCTCTTAAAAGCTTTTCTAAATCAGGCCATTCCATTACCTTCATGTCTGCAGCTCCCGCCAATGCCTCGCCATCTTGAAGACTGCGGACCAAGTGTGAAGGAAGACCGCCCTCTTCCGCTTCTCGAGATGTCGAGAGGTCGTTTCCTTCCAAATACATTTGGCGATCACCACATACGATTCCCAGTCTTCTGCCACCAGATTGAATGGGGCTGGGGGTGTTCAGCACAGCCATCTCGCTTTTCTGCTTGTCTTCTGCATCGCTCTCTTCAGGGGAATCCCATCCTCGTCGCCAGTGTTAAGTTTGCATGAAGAGTCAGACGCCAAGAGCTTCAGTGAAGAGTTTATTAGTGACTACAGCTCGAATGGACCGACTTGGCTGGGCTACGCTGTTTATAGCCAGCAGCCGAAGTTGCCAGCCAATCAGAGCAGGGTTTTCCGCACTATTTAAACCAATCCTATTTGACATTTTACAAGAACAATTCAAACTAAACCAATGACATTCAAACCTACATACATAATAATATTGATTAAAACTTTTTTCATTCTAAAACTCCTAAAATCTACATTCAAACCTTTCATTGCTGGAAGTTCAACAGGCTGATAAATACTTCCCAAACAAAAGCAACACAGAATCTTCTAAGCTGTATGCATGTCTTCAAAAAAATGTACATAAACTGAGCTATTGCATTAATCTAGGAAAATTAAAATCCCAAACCTTGGCCATTCATACTTTTATAAGTAATTTCTATGATAACAATTTAGACAGCAATGCAATTATATTTGGATTATTTCCGTTTCAATGCTCAAATACCATTCTTGCATGTCCATATTTTAGTGTATATCTGAACTGATAAAATCTATATATGTATAGCTGCTTACTCAGAGGTTTCTGGATGAAGACAATTCAGATCAACATTTTGGGCTGAGAACTGTATTGCCATCAATCTAGCAATCACATTATGCCAACTCTGTGATTCATGAATGATGGGGTAATTTGTTTTCAATGAATAAGAAAATGGTTGCCTTGCAGTTTTTGTACTTCCTCAATCCTTAATTGCTTTTTGTAAATTAAGATAGTACATTGTTACAGCTTTATAATGAAAGTTTCCTTTCCTTGAAAGTACCAGTTGGAGAAATAGAATAAGTCATACATTTTATTGTAGGGACCAGAGAAGGAAAAAGAAAGAAAAATAAATAAACAGGGAATGAACCTTCAGAAGGCACAGATCATCTCTGTATTGTCTACTATTCTAAGAGAATGAAATAAATGACACAGCTATTTTGACAGACCTACAACATGGTAACAGGCATGCAGTAATAGAGGATTTTCTGAGAAAGAATTGTCCAATATCAATACTGTATATGTAATGTAATTTAAAGTAGCTGTTTGGTCAAACCACAATATTTAGATTATATTGTCCTGTAAAGGATTTTACTTGCTGTTATTTCTATTGTTTCTAGTAGTCACAGAGCTGGAACATGTTAACAAAAAGGTATGAAAAGATATTCTTTTAAAGCAGATCATTTAAAGGAACACAACTGTTTATAACTGTTTCATTACTCAATTACTCAATAATGTAATGCTATATTAGTATTTGTAATATACCACTGTTTGTCCTTATATCTTGGCAGTTTATACATTTTATCTTATGGCTAGAGAAGTAGAGGATGATTGTTTATTAATTACTAATGACATGGAAGAGTTGGAGTATACCATGGCCATGTTTATGTGATGTACTGATTAAAAGGCCCAATTGTGGATATAATTTAAGAGGGATTCAAGCAAACTACCTTGATATTATTTGTCAGACTGAGCAGGAAGAAAAAAAGGAGTAATGCCCCTAAATTTGATCCCCATGCAGATACCTATGTCAACCTAACAGCTTCCCAAATTTCTGACTGACTGCATGTTGCTGGTTTGTTACTGACCTTGGCAGCCAGTTTCAAATATAAAATAGCTCATTTATTTTAAGAAATTCAAGTTGCAAAGTTGTATTAAGTTTTGGATATAATTTAAAGAAGGATTCAGACAAAGTGTCTCTTGGTTTTGAAATGTTTCATTTTATTTTGAAACATTGCATAGAAACATATAATTTTTTCCTAAAAAGGAGGAAAAGGGCATAATAGCACTAAATTTTGATCACCATGCACATAGTAATGTCAATCCAAGGACATTTCCTGTCAAATAAAATGTTACTGGTTTGCTATAGCTGGTCTAAAATAGAAAACAGCTCATTTACAGTTATCCTATTCTAAGGAATTTGAGTTGAAAAATCCTATTTTTCTGGGTGGATTATTCTTGACAAATAAAGTTTTAATAGCATAATATCACCCTTCATTTGTGTATCTGTAAACAATTCAAGGTTCTTTAAAACAATGTACCTGTCTTCCTTCTTATTCCTTATCTGTCTTACCAATATCTTATCTAGGAGAAAATAAAATTAAACTAACAGGAAAGCACAAAGAAATAATGAAAGAGTAAACATTTTCTCCTCGAAGTTATGGGTGCACACTGACTTAATTCCCAGCAATGCAACAGGACATGTCTTTGCCAACAGAGCTAATTGTTGTAAATGTATACTGGTTCTTATTATGTTGCATTCACTATTTATTTCTTCCTCTATTTATGTGTTTTATAGTGATTTCTAATGCTCCTTTCTCATGTTCACATCCAACTGAAGTGTTCTCAACAGGAAATATATATGGCAAAAGAAGAATCATGGTAAGTTTTTTGAAGAAGCAATAATATATATCCATTTTCTTGAAATTATTATTTTTTTTATAAGAAGTTTTATTTTTCCAAAACACAAACATAACAAACAAACATACAACACATAGATCCATATCAATTTCAAGTATGTCGGTCGGTCAAAAATCACAGCCTACCCCTCAGTTGAAGTTGAAGAGGGAACCCAACCAATTATGAGCTTGAGGATCAGGTCATGGTGATATATAAAACAGCTTCAAAGGAGGAGTGCTTGAGACAACCCAGATAAATGCATGGATCTTCTGGATTCTTGACCTATCTGCCTCTAAACAATGTTTATATATTTTGACTAGCTTGATATTTTTTCTGGTTGCCAAGTTGGAAGGATTTCTTTTCTATCTAAAAACAATTTTCCCTATCTCATTGTATCCAGCAGGGCTTTACAGCTAATCAGAGCACAATAACATATGGTTTGAATTGTTCTGTTAATTACCCACAATACAAGAACACATTCAGAAAAATAAAATGATAAAAGCTAAGTAACACAAAGCCTCAGCATAATAGTGGCCTTACACCATGGTTAAATACTGCAAATAATTTGATCAAACAATTTAAAAATATCCATTGTTACATTTTGTTACCATTTATATCACACAGTAGAATTTTTTTTCTACTGAAGTCATTGCATTACTTACCTTTCTACTTTGTAGTATCCAAAGCTACGTGCAACCATTATAAATTCAATGTTATAATTGAATTGAATGTAATGAATCGCTACATTGGTTAAGTTAGTAACAAGGTTGTTAAGTGAATCTGGCCTCCCCATTGACTTTGCTTGTCAGAAGGTCTCACATGACCTCCAGGACATAAATATGAACCAGTTGCCAAGCATCCGAATTTTGTTCACATGATCATGGGGATGTGGCAATGGTCATAAGTGTGTGAAAAAATAGTCATAAGTCACTTTACATGCCATTGTAACTTTGAATGGTCACTAAGTGAATG
Source organism: Naja naja (assembly GCA_009733165.1). NCBI lineage: Eukaryota > Metazoa > Chordata > Lepidosauria > Squamata > Elapidae > Naja > Naja naja. Next base: position 80,979,385 of record CM019151.1, on the reverse strand, counting down.
GGTTGTAAATTGAGGACTACCTGTAATCATTTGCAGTAACAAAATAATGCTAACTCTATTACTTGCCAGAAGTTGACTAGAAAAAGGAATATTTAACTGATTTCCACAATGCCATGATGATAGCTGCCAGTATAACTTCTGTCTCTGGCTATCACTGAAAAACTCTGTTTCTGGGCTTGTGCACAAATAGAACTAATGACTTCTAAATGAGAAGCCAGATGCAATTGAGTATCTAAGAGCCAAATCATACAGGGCATAAGGTTTAAAGCAGAATATAGAAAGATAAACAATTTATGATGTCCAACAATGATGTCCTTAGAACTTTGCTAATTACTTATATCTTCTTTCAAACCAAGCCATTAGTGCTTCTTATGGCTGTTACTATTCTTAAGGTTACATTTGTGCATCACATTTAAAAAAACATAAATAGAATGTTGTCATTCTCTAGACAATATAACATCAAAGTAGTAGTATTCATTGAGGATGTGATTTGGATGATGAAGTCCATCTCTGGCTACCTTTACACAGCTAAATTGATTTCAGACCAAATGTAGAAACAAATGTTGAAAGGCCCAGTCTAAAATTCACACTTTTCAGGATTTTCTTTTACTTGAAACAAAATACTATCAAAAAGACATATAAAATTACACACTTTGGAGAAAATTAGTTAACTCTGGAAGCATTGCATAATAAA